>CAUYON010080255.1:0-51607 GCA_963573935.1 Arctocebus calabarensis | reverse complement strand
CAAGGGACAGTAACAAACTGGACAACATATGGAGGCGGTCAACATAAGGAGCTAGGCCTATAGTACTGATGTCTACAATACTGATGTCTACAGGTATGATAATTAGCTCAACTTAAGGAGGTGGTCGGTGCAGGGAGGTGGTCAACTATAAGGGCTCTGTTTTCTTTTCTTTTCTTTTTTTTTTTTTTTTTTTTGAGACAGAGCCTCAAACTGTCACCCTGGATAGAGTGCTGTGGCATCATAGCTCACAGCAACCTCCAATTCCTGGGCTCAAGCGAGTCTCTTGTCTCCGCCTCCCAAGTAGCTGGGACTATAGGCGCCCGCCACAATGCCTGGCCATTTTTTGGTTGCAGCCATCATTGTTGTTTGGCAGGTCCGGGCTGGATTCGAACCTGCCAGCTCAGGTGTACGTGGCTGGCGCCTTAGCCTGTTGAGCCATAGGCGCTGAGCCTTGAGGGCTCTGTTTTCTATGCAAAGATTTTTAAGCTCTAATGACAGATTGGGTTAAAATCTAAGCTCAGTAATTTCAATGGATTGTGTTTATTGCTGAAACATATTTACTGTCCCTCTCTTGGGGAAGGTTTTTCCTTCCTGTTTATTAATACCAGGCTTGTCACCTATCCTTGAAGAAAGACTAGTATAGGAGAAACACAAACCAAATATAATAATTGCCCGAACTCCATATCATTCCTTGGCTAATGGAATAGAGCAGAAGTGAAACATATCTCCCTCCAAAGCAGACATTAAAGAGCCACCATTGGCTTCTGCCATGTTCTTTCTCCCCTGTGTTATGGTGATCAGCGAAGTCACAGAGAGAGGTGCTCCTTCAGCTCCAGCCTGAGACCTGGCACACAGCCGTAGCTGACCTGTGGTTGTCCTGGTTGATTAGCATAAGCAAGACATGGCACTTTGTTATCACAGGCCACTGAGACTTTGAAGATGCTTGTCACCCCAACATGGTGGACACTGTACCACCATAGGATTTTATTTAACCTCAGTTTCCTTGTCTATAAAATGGGAGTAATAATTGTACCTACTCAGAGGATCATTGGCAGGTTAAAATGGGCTGTTATAGCACATAGCATAAAGGTTTGTAGTTCATACCAAGAATTTAATCAGGGTTAGTTCTCTTTAAAAATACATGGAAAAATGTCTTGATGAATACATGCCAAACTATTCATTGTAGTTCTCTCTCTCTCTCTCTTTTTGTGACAGAGTCTCACTCTGAGTAGAGCGCTGTAGAGTCATAGCTGATGGCAACTTCAAACTCTTGGGCTCAAGAGATCCTCCTGCCTCGGCATTCTGAATAGCTGGGACTACAGGCACCCTCTACCATGCCTGGCTAATTTTTTCTATCTTTAGCAAGGTCTTGCTCTTTCTCAGGCTGGTCTTGAACTACTGAGCTAAGGAATCCTCCTGCCTCGGCCTCCCAGAGTGCTGAGATTACCATGCCTGGCCTGTAGTTCTCTCTTGAATGCAAGATTACAGGTGACTTTCATTTCCTATTTTCTTTATTTCTTTAATTGAGTTGTTTATAAAAAGCATTATTTTAATAATCATAAAAAGCAGATAATTCCCCATGGGAAAATGCACAAGAAGTGCCATGTGCATTTCTCTGTCGGAAGGTCTATTGACCAAACTGGGCTCCTTTGAAGAAGGAGCTGTGGGTGTTGCCTGTGCAGCCAGTGTCGGGGCCCGGGTGGACAGCACAGGTGCTCAGGGCACGTTCACCCCACACAGCTCATCACTTTCTCATCTAGACGACAGGGTGGATGGCAGGTGATGGCCTGCCATATCCAAGATGAGAAGTGCAAAAAGAATCCTACATGGGATATGAACCTGGAATGTGGCCATTCTGAGTTTCTTATGGGTACATTAATCAGGCAGCTAGAAAGATGAATTTGGATATCAAAGATAAAATGTGCAGCTCATCCAAATAGAGGTGGTGACAGGTTGAGTGTCCCAAATCCAGAATGCTCTACAATCTGAAACTTTTTGAACATCAACACGATGCTTAGGGGAAATGGTTATGGGAGCATTTTGGATATTGTATTTGGAATGCTTAACTAGTGAGTAAAGTGGAAATATTCCAAAACCTGAAGCACTTCTGGTCTCAAGCATTGTGGATAAGGGACAGTCTCAACTGGTAGCCACGTCTGTGCTTGTAAAGTGGGAGCTTGATCTCTCTGGGGGTCTCTAGGCCTCCCCACCACAACTATCCTCTCAAGACTAACTCCAAGTATTTTTTAACAGTAACATTTATCCCACAATTTTTATTGAGCCTCTACCATGTGCCAAGCACTAATGACAGAGATAGAACTACAGAATCCAATATCTCTACCCTCAAGCAGTTTACTGTTTCATGGCGGTAGCAGACAATGACCATGACCCGATGAGTGAGGTTCAGTAGAGTGTATCCCAGAGTTATGGAAAGAACGGCACAGCAGGGAGAGGGAAAGGGAACGCTGGACGGGGAATGTTGCGATTTCCAACAGGGTAAGGCAAGGGAGGCCTTGCTGAAGACACAAGTTTGAGCATAAGACCTTAGAAGGGTGCAGGATAGTTGTGAATCCTGGAAGAATGATCCAGACAGGAGGAGCAAACAGAGCAGAGACCCCGAGGTAGAAATTGGCTTGTGTTTAGAGGAATTGTAAGGAGGTCAACGTGGCTGGAGCAGAAGGCGTAAAGGGAGGGTTCAGAGAAACAGTGAGGGGTGGAGGTGGGTGGCCCAGAGGACACATCCCAGGAGGCCTTATAGCAGGCGACTGGAGGAACCCGACTTTCATTCTCAGCCGTCTGGACGGGAGCTCCTGCAGTGTGGTTAGAGGAGTAACATAATCTGATTTCTGTTATAAACTGACCAGTCTGGTGACTATATTGAGCACAGTCGGGTGAAGGGCCAGGGTAGAATCTGGGAGAAGGGCAGGGAAGTTGCTATTTGCTATTTGCAGAAATGGTCTGTGGGTGGCTTGGCTGGAGTGGGGACAGTGGAGAGATTGAATCCTGGATTCATTTTGCAAATGCGGCCAATGTCATATGCTCATAGGTTTGTCATGGCACGTGAGAGAAAGAGAGAAATCAGGGATCACTCCATAGTTTCTGGCATTAGCACCGAGGCAAATAGCACTGCCAAGAGGGGAGTTCAGTTTTAGACACAATAACATTGAGATGCCCTTGGACTCCCAAGTGGAGAGATGAAGTGAGTGGTTGCACGCACCTGCAGCCTGGGGAGTGACATGTGTATGGTGGACCCACACAATTTGAGGCCCTCGGTGTATAGGCAGCGTTTACGCTGTGAAGGAATGAGATCCCTTAGGGAGTGAGTGCAGGAGGAAAAGGAGTCTGAGAACTGAGCTTTGGAACTTCCCGGCCCCCACCCCCTCCAACATTTAGAGCAGGCGACATAAGCAACCAGCAAAGGAGAGTGTGTGCGTAGTCAGCGGGGAGGAGGAGGGACGGGAATTCCCAGAGACGGTGAAGAAACGTCTGCAGGAGGAAGCCATCCTGCTGCTGAGTGAAGTGGGCTGGGGACGGAGCAGCATCGGCTGGGCTGAGCCGGCTGGAGGTCACTGGTGCAGGGTAGGAGCGAGGGCGTGGGTGCTAGGGAGTGGGTGAAGCCTGACCGAAGGGAGTTCAACAAAGAATTCAAAGAGAGGAATGGGAGAGAGTAACTTCAGACAATTCTCTGAAGGGCTTTTGCTGCAGGAAAACAGAGGTAGCTAGAGAGGGAGAAACGTGAATGCAACAGATATTTTTTCCTCTCTCTCCCTTTTCTTTAAGTTGGGATAAATCACCGTGGTCTGTATATGCCTGGAAAGAATCCATTAGAGAGGGACAAATTGCTGGTGCAGGAGAAATAAAGAGGCCGTTCCGGGGCTACAGACTGGGCTCGCAGAGCAGCAGGATCTATCGCACAGATGGAGAGACGGGCTTTAGGCAAGGTCCCAGACCGCAGTTCACAGACGCCAAAGCAAGAGACGGGGACACAGGTGCAGATGGCTGTCAGACACAGTGGTGGGAGTGTGTGGCTGCTAAGTATGTGTGTGCGCCACTGATTGCTTCTTTTTCCTCTGGGAAATGGGAGGCAAGGTCATCAGCTGAAAGACAGGGTGGGGAAGCAAGAAGGCTTTCAATTTTTTCCCATTCAGTATGATGTTGACTGTGGGTTTGTTGTATATAGCCTTTATAATTTTGAGATATGTCCCATCTATACCAATTTTGTTGAACATTCTTAACATAAACTGGTGCTGAATTTTGTCAAATGCTTTTTCTACATCTATTGGAAGGATCGTATGGTTTTTGTTTTGCATCCATTTATGTGGTGATTTGCATTTATAGATTTGCATATGTTGAGCCATCCTTGCCTCTCTGGGATAAAGCCCACTTTGTCATGATCAATTATTTTTTTGATGTGCAGCTGAATTTAGTTTGCTAAGATTTTATTGAGAAGTCTTTGCCAGAGCAATCAGGCCAGACAAGGAAATCAAGGGTATTCAAATGAAATAAGAAGAGGTCAAAATCACTTTGCTGATGATATAATCTTATATCTAGAAAACCCCAAAGATTCAACCAAGAGATTCCTGGAATTGATAAATAAATTCAGCAGTCTCAGGTTACAGAATCAATGTACATAGATCAGTAGTTTTCATATATGCAACAACAGTCAATCTGAGAATCAAAGCAAAGACACAATACCTTTCATAGTAGCAACAAAGAAAATAAAATACCTAGGAATATATTTAACTAAAGAGGTAAAAGGCCTTTATAGGGAAAACTATGAAATACTGAGGAAAAAAATCACAGAGAAGGTGAACAGAGGGAAAAATATATCATGCTTATGGGTTGGTAGAATCAACAATGTTAAAATGGCTATACTACCCAAAGTGATTTTCAGATTCAATGCAATCCCCTTAAAATACCAAAGTCAGTTTTTGCAGACCTAGAAAAAATAGTTCTACACTTCCACAAAAGTGGAAAGGCCTGGAATAGCCAATGCAACCTTACACGATAAGAAATAATTGGGAGGCATCCCTGTACTAGACTACTAGTTATACTAAAAGGCCCTAACTACTAGTTATACTAAAAGGTTAGCAAAATAGCATGGTACCAGGAAAAAATAGAGTGATAGATCTATGGATGAGATAGAGAACAGAGATGAAACCATTCTCATATTCCCATCTGATCTTTGACAAAGGAGATAAAAACATACACTAGGGGAAAGAATCCTTATTTAATAGATGGGGCTGGGAAAACTGGATAGCCACATGTACAAGATGGAAACAGGATGTGTGCTTCTCACCATTCACAAAAGTTAATTCATGATGGATAAAAGACTTAAACTTAAGGCATGAAACTATAACAATTCTAGAAGAAAATGTTGGAAAAACTTTTATAGATATTGACCTAGGGAAAGATTTTATGACGAAGACTCCAAAATTAATCACAGCAACAACAAAAATAAACAAGTTTATTTTTTAAATAAACAAATAGGACCTGATCAAATTAAAAAGTTTCTGCATAGCTAAGAACATAATCAATAGAGTAAACAGTGTACAAAATGGAAGAAAATATTTGCATGCTATAAATCCAATTAAGGGCTAATAACTAGGACTATAAATAACTCAAGCAAGTCAGTAAGAAAAACTCATACAACCCCATTAAAAAGTGGGTCAAAAATATAAACAGAAACTTTTTTAAATGGAGACAGTGCAATGGCCAACAAACACATGGAAAATGCTCAACATCTCTAATCATCAGAGAAATGCAAATCAAAACGACAATGAGATATCATCTAACTCCAGTGAGAATGGCTCTTAGTGAAAAGTCCGCAAACAACATATGTTGGCTTGGATGCAGAGAGAAAGGAACACTTACACACTCTTGGTGGGACTGCAAACTAGTAAAGCCTCTATGGAAACTAGTACCAAGATTACTGAAAGAACTAAAAGCAGACCTTCCATTTGATACAGCCATCCCATGGCTTCTAAGTATTTACCCAAGGAAAAGAAAGACATTTTTATAAAAAAGACACCTGCACTCCAATGTTTATAGCAGTACAATGCACAATTGCAAAGATGTGGAAACAACCCAAGTGACCATTAATACCTGGGTGGGTTAATAAAATGTGGTATATGTGTGCCATGGCATACTTCTCAGCTATAAATAAATGGTGATCTAGTATCTTTTGTAACAACCTGGATGGAATTAGAGACTGACTATTCTTCTAAGTCAAGAATCACAGGAATGGAAAAACAAGGTATGACTGGAACTAGTCAGTCAACGGTTCTGTGCACAAATGCAAGTAAACCTCAATGGGGAGCAAGAAAGAGGGAGGGGGTTGGGTAAATTCACATCTGACCAGTATAATGCACACATTCTGGGTGAAGGGCATACTTACAACTTGCCTTACAATGTACAAAATCAAATTATGTAATCAAAACGTGCATACTCCTATAATATTCCAAAATTTTGCAAAAGGAAGAAAAAAATGAAATAACATATGTAAAGCAAAAAAAAAAAAAAAAAAAAAGAAAGAAAGAAATAAAAGAAAAAAGAAACACAGGGTGAAGAGATGTTAGAGGTTAACAGTGGAGGAAGACCCAGGAGAGGGAGAGGGTGGCTGGGCCTGGGAGTGTCAGGCCAGCCACAAAGTACCCCAGGTTCAGTGACCACAAAATCCAGTGAAATTATCTAGCGTTAATTTCCACTGTGGATATGCAGTTACAGCATTGGTGAAGAGGTGAATGTACATAACTCAGAAGCCAAAGAAATAGCCTGAAAGAGGGGAAAAAGAATGGGATCACAAGCTGATATAGGTGGGCTAGGGAGTTGGGAAGGAATTAGGGAGGTATTGATTGTTTTGAGGAAGGAGGGAAAAAGGAGTGTGTTAGTTATCTATTGCTGTGTAACAAAATAACTGCACACTGAGCAACTTACAACACACATTTGTCATCTCACAGTTTCTGTGGGTCAGGAATCTGAGTACAGCTTAGCTCAGTCCTGTTTCAGGATCTCTCATGAGTCTGCAATCCAGCTGTTGGCCAGGGCTGGGGTCTCATCTGAAGCTCGACAAGGGAAAGATCCATTCCCAAGTGTCCAAGCTTGTTGGCAGGCTTCAGTTCCCCGCAGGCCCGCAGACTACAGGCCTTACTTCCCTGCTGTTGGTGAGAGACTGCGCCCAGCTCCTGCCTTCTGGGCCTCTCCATAGCGTGGGTTACTTCACCAAAGCTGGCAAAGAAGAGGATCAATAGTCTGCTAGCATAAGGAAAGTTCAGTCTTACTTAACGTCATCCCAGGAGTGACGTCCCCTTGTCATGTTCTATGGTTAGGAGCCGGTGGCAAGTCCACCCACACTCTGAGAGGAGATTCCGCAAGGGTATAAACGCTGGGAGAAGGGATAATTGGGAGCCGGCCTGAAGTCTGTCGGTGGCAAGGAGCAAGGGATGAAACTCAGATTTGGAACAGATAGAAGAGAAACTGAGGGAGCGGAAACACATCTCCTTGAGAAAGAAGATGGGGTCATCCCCAAGAAAGGGTCATGATACAGGGCATGGCGGGAGAGGCAGTCCAGCATAAGTCGGAGACCTGAACAGCACACGGGCCCAAGCCGATGAGGACGTGTGGATTTGCCCTGCAGCCAACAGGTAGGTGAATTCTAGACGGTGCCCTGCTTTCAGTCACAGATGGATGGAGGGATTGGCCCAGGCTTGGGTGTGTTAAAGGGTCAGACTTGGGAGACTATCTGGTGCTGGCAAATAAACAAATAAACAAAACCCCACAAACTCCAAAACCCAAAGCAAAAACTCCCCAAGCGAGTCAGGGTCATGTTTTTACTTCCGGCTTCACATTCCTACTGTGCCAGGCGCCCGGCCCTGGGAAGGACAGTCCCCGTGCAGAGTCGGATTTGGTGGGAATTCCACTGGCCCCACTGGGGACACTGCAAACCAGTAGCTCTTTGGGGTGGAGCCTGGGGTCCTCTCCCTCCCTCTGGACATTTGCTGGGGTGTCCACTGGGGCCCCTCCTCCCTCTCCCTGCCTGGAGGTCCTCCCTGCCCCGCATCACCCCCCCCTGCCTCGGCCACGGGCTTGGTCCGACTCCTTTCGTGTTTCTCCCCTTCCCGGATGCAGTGAGTTACTGACACGGTCAGGACATTGACCTCCAGGTCGTACTGCTCAAGGAGGTTAGAAGGCTGAAGTAAGCGGAAGATACTGTGATTAGTGTGTTAAGGAATTTGATTCCCAGTTTCCAGGACTCGCCTGTCATCTTTTTCTTGACCTCATTACCACTTCATCCTCGTCGTTGACTAGGACTAGACCGACAAAAGAGAACAATCCCAGGGCCTCCGAAGGTCTCCTGGCTGGCCTTCTTCCTGTGAGCAAGGATGGTACCCGAAATAAAAACCCTGTGTGGGAAGAGTTCAGGAGGACAGAAGCCCCGGGTTGCATGTAACGGTGATGATTGGGAAGTATTTTAGTTAAAGCTTAGAGTCAGTGTCAATGTTTTCTTGCTTCGGAAAATTCCTAGACAAAGAATAATTTTTCCCCCACATGAATAGAACTACATCGTGTCTCCCTTTTCTTGGGACCCCTAGGACCTAGCCCACTGTGAGTCCCTAATACTTGTTTGATAAGCGGATCCAAGTTTGAGACATTAGCAAATGTGAGGCTTTCCTGAGTGATGCCGAATAAGTGAAAATGAGAAGAAATCTAGGTACTTCTGAAAGGATACCTAATATTAACCTTGGGGACTTGCTCTTGGGTGGATTCCTTCAGAGTCTTCCTATAGAAGACACTGATTTTTAAAATCACACGGTCAGGAGCTATTTTTAAAAGAAAACTTTGCATTGGAATTTTGTAAATGAACACACATAGAGAGAGAGAGATATTTTTTTTTTTAAAGAACACATACATAGAGTACAATACTAGGTACTCCCACCATGTAAAATCAAGTACTATAACATTTTGCCATATTCACTTCCAGGCTTTTCATTCAGTTCTTTTTTTTTTTCCTTTTAAACAGGGTCTAGCTCTGTTGCCCAGGCCGGAGTGCAGTGGCATCATCGTGGCTCACAGCAACCTCAAACTCCTGAGTTCAAGTGATCCTCCTGCCTCAGCCTCCTGAGTAGCTAGGCCTACAGTGTCTGCCACCATGCGCAGCTATTTTTTTGTTCTGTTTTTAGTAAAGACAGGGTCTCACTATGCTGCTCGGGTTGGTCTTGCACTGGCCTCAAGTAATCTTCCTGCCTTGGCCTCCCAAACTGTTAGGATTATAAGTGTGACCCACCATGCCTAGCCTCAGCACTCTATTTTTAAAACCTATACTAGTGCAATTAGGTGCTGAAAAATACAACGTGCATCAATGCGTGTTCATACATGTGTGCATGCTGGGAACTCACATATGTGTGCTCACACATGTGGGACATTTGGCTTACTGTTCTGCAGAGCTTCTGAGTGGGAAGGTGCTATGTTTCAAACCACCACAGCAATGAGGGAATAAAGAAGCTGTGGTTGTACATGTCGATGTACAGATGCTTGGCCCAAATAATACGTTTTTAAAGCACAAAATCTGCTAAGGAATGCATACACACAGCAGAAAATTTCAACATGACCCTCTGGCCTTCAGTCTTTCGGTTTTTCTTTCCAGAGGGAACCAGCATTGCCAGTTCCTTGCAAATGTTTCCAGAAATATCATTTGCATGTACAAACATATATTTTCTATTTTCCTCCACAGATGGTAGCATATGATGTATATACTGTTTCGTACTTAAGCATAGGGTTTTGAAAATTTTGCAAGTGTTTCTTAGCGGTGAGCTTCCTGAATGTGCAAATTAGAAATCAAGGCCTTCCTTTTCCCCTTAGTCTCAGACAATTAAGTTGGTGGTCAGAGAACGTGCTCCGCAGGTCCCTTCAAACCACAGACTCCCAGATAACTGCTAGATGGTTTATTCTTGCCCACTCTCATTGAACTTACTTATTTAAAAATCCACAAGAAAACTCTTTATATTTTTGGTAGCAAAAGCAAAATCCTGTCGAACAAAACAAAATCAAACGGAGGGAAATTTGGGGCTCAGCTTAAAATACAGCTGGGCAAGCCCACACTTAGTTGCTAGAATACAACCAGCTGGGAGGCCTAAATTTAGCTTGGAGCCTTAACTACGGTCAGCTCTAATGCCCACAGCCCCCACTCGGAGAACTGCCCCATCTCCAAAGTCGGGAGACCAGAGGGAACGACCCTGTTGGCTGAAGCGCTGACTTTGCAAAAACCGCCTAGTCAGTCTGGTGTGATTTAATAGGCAGTAAAATGTTTGATTTACAGCCGATCAATAGGCACCAGGATGATTTGTTACCAGGGGAATGCAGACAGAGCACAGGGACTAGCATGAAGCCAGTGGAAGAGGTTAATTAAAATTATAATGTTAATTTTTAATTTTGATTACGAAAGGAACAAGATAAACCGGAAGTGGAAGTGGGTCCCGTTCTCAGGGCTGGCCTGAAAGGACAGGAAAGGTGAGCTGGGCTGCTGCCCCCGCGCAGCGTCCTGGGAATCTCCTGTGCTGGCCTCCCCTGGGGCAGGGCTGTGCGGACACGGAGCCCCCAATGTGGGCTCATGTCTAGATTTTACAATTTGGTTAGCCTCAGTTTCCTGGTTTGTTCAAGTGAGGAAAGTGGACTAGGGGAGCTCTGAGCCCCAGGCCCCCAGGGCTGCAGTTTGGGGGGCACTTTGCCTCCTACAACTGCCTGCAACCTGGAGCTGCCGCTCTCTACCCCCCACCTAGGCCAGGTGCTGACCTTGGTGCCTCAGGGTGAGACACCGTGTTGAAAATACGACCTGGATGGCTCGGCACCTGTGGCTCAGCGGGCTAAGGCGCCAGCCATGTACACCTGAGCTGGTGGGTTCGAATCCAGCCCGGGCCCACCAAACAAAAATGATGGCTGCAACCAAAAAATGGCCAGGCGTTGTGGTGGGCGCCTGTAGTCCCAGCTACTTGGGAGGCGGAGGCAGGAGACTTGCTTGAGCCCAGGAATTGGAGGTTGCTGTGAGCTGTGAGGCCATGGCACTCTATCCAGGGTGACAGCTTGAGGCTCTGTCTCAAAAAAAAAAAAGAAAAGAAAAGAAAATATCACCTGGTAAGGGAGAGACACAGGGAACACAGGCAGGTCCCCCGACCCTGCAGGCGGCACTGAGGAAGTGGTGACAACCCACATGGTGTCACAGGTGTCTGCAGGAGTATGAGATGTAGTTTACGGAAAATGAAGAGGACCCAGTTCAGCCCAGGAGGTACCAAGGGAGTAGCAGGACGTCCGACTGACTACACTCATACATGCAAAGAAACCGTCCATCAAGGTCCTCGGGAGCCCCCACCCACTAAGTGGTGACCAAAAGGAATTCGATCACGTCCAGCTGATTTCAGACCTAGTCAGTCGCTATGATTTAGATTCGCTGTCATTCTCTGCAGTTGACTTGCTGTCTTCTAGGGCCTCCCCTCTTCCTCTGCCCCTTTTTGAGAAGGTATTTTCTGTGGGGGTGGAGGGAGGGGGTGAAGGGCCTCCTGGCCTTGTGCTGGTCTGCGTGTGAACATTCCTGGTGACCCCAAGCTGAGGTTGGCCTGGGTTGGTGTTCTCAGCTGCCTGTGAGCTCCTGGTGCGTCTTTCTCAGCCTATTTGGGGCTCAATGGCTCTGCCTGTGCACGTGGCCGCCTCTTGCCTTTGTCATCACAGACACATCTGAGTCCCTGCTACTCTGTCCCTGTGGGCCCTGGCCCAGGCTGCCCCCGACCGTCTTGGTTGCACTATTACTTTGCTGCCAGCCGCGTTAGGGTCCTGACTTGTGGGAGCAAAGGGGTGTTCAAGAGTACAAACTAGACCGTCTCTCCGCACCCTCCTCATGACTTGGGGCTTTGACCCTCACAGCACTTCCCACCATGATCCCGGATGGGGAAGAAGGCACAGTCCTGCCCCTCTATGTTTCCTTCAAACTGGTCTAAACATCTCTGGCCAAGACCAGAGAGCGTTGAGTAGGACCCAGGGCTGACAGAGCGAGTGCCTTCCACCCGCCACGGCACCTCTGGGACAGACAAAGACCCCAAATCCACATTCCTGTCCACCTGCAAGTCTCACTATGTAGAAGTTCACGATCTAGTACTTTACCACACACAGCCTCAATGTGTTAAACAGGAGTTACATTTTTAGAAAATCTTTTTTTTTTTTCTTTTAAAGGGCTTACTTTTAAGCCTGCTCTTTTGCTTCCAATCTTATTTTGGATACCAGGAGCTGAACATTAACTTTTTATGTCTCAATTCTTTCTGAAATAATCTTAATCCTCTGTTTCAGTCAGACTAAGAAGAAGGTCATGAGTTCATTTAAAAAAAAGTAATGTACGTTAATATTTTTCAAAATAGTTTGCATTCAATTTTTTGTGCTTTTTAAACAATTTGAAATAGGGGTACGCGTTGAATTCGGTTGCATGTACATGTTGTATAATGGTGGAGTCTGGGCATTTGGTATACCCATCACCTGAATAGCGTACATTACACCCAAAGGGTGATGTCACATCCTTCACCTCCTCTCACCACGCCCCTTGTGAGTTTCTAATATCCACTATGCTGCTGTGTGTGTATTTGCATAGCCATAGCTTAGCTCTCTCTTATGAGAACATAGCACACAGCATTTATTTTTCTGTTCCTGAGTTTCTTAGCTTAGATGAGACTGAAGGATGTTATTCTAAGTTGCTGCAAAAGACATTATTTTATTCTTCCTTGTTGCTAAGCTGTCTCCATGGTGTGTGCTGCATTTTCTTCACCCACCCATCAGTTGATGGGCACTTAGGTTGACTCCGTATTTTGGTGATTGTGCTGTGAGAAACATGTGAGTGAAGACATCTTTTTGATATAATTATTTCTCTTCCTTTAAGTAGATAACCTGTAGTAGGATTACAGGATTGAATGGTAGATATGCTTTTAGTTCTTTCAGAAATCTCCATCCTGATCTCCATAGAGGCTATATTAATTTACATTCCCATCAACAGCGTATATGTGTTCCCTTTTTACAGCACCCTTCCCAACATCTATTTATTATTATTATTATTTTTGTTGTTGTTGTTGTTGCAGTTTGGCCGGGGTCAGGTTTGAACCCACCACCCTTGGTATATGGGGTTGGCACCCTACTCACTGAGCCATAGGCACCTCCCCAACATCTGTTGTTTTGGACTTTTTACTCATGAACATTCTAATTGGAGTAAGATGGTATCTCGATGTGGCTTTAATTTGTATTTTTCTGACAATTAGTGATGTTGAAGATTTTTCATATTTTTTTGACATTTGTCTGTCTTCTTTTGAAAAAATGTTTGTTCATGTCATTTGCCCAATTTTTAATCTTGTTCTTGCTGAGTTGTTTCAGTACCTTTGTAGATTCTGGATATTAGTCCTTTGGTGGAGACATAGTTTGCAAATGTTTCCTCCCATTCTGTAGGTTGTCTGTTTGCTCTTTTGAGTGTTTCTTTTTGCCGTGCAGAAGATTTTTAATTAAATCTCATTTGTCGGCTCGGTGCTTGTGGCTCAACGGGTTAAGGCGCCAGCCACGTACACTTGAGCTAGCGGGTTCGAATCCAGCCTGGGCCCACCAAACAACAATGACGGCTGCAACCAAAAAATGTCTGGGTGTTGTGGCGGGCACCTGTAGTCCCAGCTACTTGGGAGGCGGAGGCAGGAGACTCACTTGAGCCCAGGAATTGGAGGTTGCTGTGAGCTGTGATGCCACCGCACTCTACCCAGGGTGACAGGCTCTGTCTCAAAAAAAAAAAAAAATCCCATTTGTCTATTTTTGTTTTTGTTGGCTTTGCTTTTGGGGTCATAAATATTTTGCTCAGGACAGTGGTTCTCAACCTTTCTAATGCTGCGACCTTTAATACAGTTCCTGTGGGTCACGACCCACAGGTTGAGAACCGCTGGCTTAGGACAATGTCAGAAGAGGTTTCCCTAGGTTTTCTTCTAGAGTTTTCCCTAGGTTTTGTGTTTTAACATTTAAACCTTCAATTTATCTTTTGGCACGTTTTGTATTGTGAGAGACAGGAATCCAGTTTCATTCTTCTGCACATGGCCATTCAATTTTCCCAGGGCCATTTATGGAATAGTGTGTCCTTTCTGTGGTGTATGATTTTTGTTTTGTTTTGTTGCGACAGAATCTCACTTTGTTGCCCCAAACTGAAGTGCGCCATGCACCTACCTCACAGCAACCTCAAACTCCTGGCTTCAAGCCATCCTCCTGCCTCTCTGCCTACTGAGTAGCTGGGACCATAATGCCTGGCTAATTTTTCTATTTTTAGTAGAGATGGGGTCTTGCTCTTGCTCAGGCTGGTGTTTAACTCCTGTGCTCCAGCAATCTACCCATCTTGGCCTCCTGGAGTGCTTGGATTACAGGCATGAGCCTCTGTGCCTGACCTCCACTCTGTATGTTTTTGTCTGCTTTGTTGAAAAGAAGTTGGTTGTAGGTATGTGGTTTTATTTCTGGGTTTTCCATTCCATTCCATGGATCTCTGTGTCTTGCTTTTATACCAGTACCATGCTGTTTTGGTCACTCTAGCCTTGTAGTATAATTTGAAGTTGGGTAATGTGATTCCTCTAGTTTTGTTCTTTTTACTTAGAATTGTTTTGGCTATTTGGGATCTTTTTTGGTTCCATATGAATTTTAGGATTGTTTTTCCTCTGTGAAAAATTATGATAAGAATTGCATTGGGTGAGACCTGAGAACGTGCATTTGTAACAAATGCCGCTGACCACAATGATGCTGGACCATTGCCACTGTTCAGGCAGCACCATCCTTAATCAAGAAAATGGATGGAAACCAAGATGGAGCCTACAAATGACCACTAGGGCCAGCAGGAGCTGTAAGATTTGCATTAAGGTGGCTCGGTGCTTGTGGCTCAACGGGCTAAGGTGCCAGCCATGTGGACCTGAGCTGGCGGGTTCAAATCCAACCTGGGCCCGCCAAACAACAATGACGGCTGCAACCAAAAAATGGCCGGACGTTGTGGTAGGCGCCTGTGGTCCCAGCTACTTGGGAGGCGGAGGCAGGAGACTCGCTTGAGCCCAGGAATTGGAGGTTGCTGTGAGCTGTGATGCCACGCGGAACTCTATCCAGGGTGACAGCTTGAGGCTCTGTCTCAAAAAAAAAAAAAAATAAATAAATAAATAAATAAATAAATAAATAAATAGACAGGCATTATGATGGATACCTGTAGTCCCATCACAATGAGGCGGAGCAAGAGACTCGCTTGAGCCCAGGAATTGGAGGTTGCTGTGAGCTGTGATGCCACGGCACTCTATCCAGGGTGACGGCTTGAGGCTGTCTCAAAAAAAAGATTTGCGTTAAGGTTCTGTCTGACAGTCACAGGCAGTTCTTTGCATCACACATTTTGAAAAGGGAAATTAGGCACAATCTAGAAGGTGATTTCTCTGCCTCTAAAACAGTGTTTTTCAACCTTTGTTATCTCATGGCACACTTGAACCTATAGTTACTTCTGTGACACATTTAAATTATATTGATCAAAAAAAGGCTTAATAAAAAGAACATACTTATTGTGCTTTGACCTTCTTTTGAAAATAATTTAATTAATGATCTTTAAACATTTTTGCAGCACACCTAAGATTCTTTCACAACAAGCTGGTTGGAAATCAGTGCTCTAGGAGGAGAGTCATCACCCTGTCTGAGCAAGGCTCCAGGGGGAGAGGGGTTTTCTTGTACAATAAACAGCCCTTACCAATCCGAGTGCCCTTGGGTGAGAGGAAAGGCGGGGGCAGGAAGCCCCTTTCTTCTTCCTGACTAATCTCCAATTAACTTAAGGGCACCTTTCAGAAATATTCATGGAAAGTCGGTGCTGTAGGCAGGTCTCTGCCCATGCCCTACTGACCTTGGGGCTGGGCAGTGTGGGCAGTAGGGCAGCCTAGGGGGTGCGGTTCACTGTCCTCAGGAGCAGGACTCCCCATTCCTCTAGGCCTGGCTTCATCCCCAGCTTCACCCTTCAATGAGGGCCTTAAACCACCGCCTAATGGAGGTGTAATACTTGTACATCACAGGGATGGACGCAGTGACAGAAAATGAGATATTTTCTAGAAAGCACTTAACTCCTGCTTTGAGACAGGAGAGCTGGAGCATAAAGGAAAGTGCCGTCCTTTGCTAGCAAAGCAGGGTCTGTTGCGTTGCTCCCTAAAAATCCTCATCCTGACCTTCTTCCTGTCTCGGCACTGGGCTGTGCCCAGCTTATGCTGCTGCTGAGGCTATTTATCAATGTTTCAATGGCTGAAATCCCACTCTCTGATTCGGTCAATAAGTCATTTTCAAAATAGCAAGTGTTATGTTACCTCAAATTAATAAATCTCATCAAGATTTATTAGGTCAATTTATACAGTGATTAATCAACATTAAAAGAAAGAGGGTGGCTTCCTCTCTGGGCTTGGAGGGAGTTTGCAGAGACATAGCTAAATGTACCAAGAAGGTAGGAACCGTTCATAAACACGGGATCTACTAGGTGTCAGGAAAACAGTGGAGAAATTTAAATTGGCCCCCAACCAAGTAGACTTGCTCCTTCTGTGGCAAAACCACAATGAAGAGATGAGCTGTGGGGACCTGGCACTGTGGCTCCAGCAGGAAAACAGTAGCCAGTGGTGCCAGCACCCACGATCCCAGAGTAAAGTTGGCCTGAGGGAATTGAAGATCGATACAGGCTCCATAGATCGATACAGGTTCCATCATCTGAAACATCACGACCTACAAAGAATGGGTTAATTTATGTGAACACAGCACTTCCTCTTGTTCCGCTTGTTCTGTCTGGGTCCAGGAAGGTGCAAACCAGCTCCCCAAGGTTGTGCTGTCTTCTAGAACCCTCCTGTGTCACCGACTCCCCACTTCCCAAACCTTCCTCTCTGATGACGGCTCGCCCCGGGAAACCAGGCCCCTTCAGCCACCTTGGCAGGAGGGAGGGATAAGAAAATCACCTTAATTATACAAAGGGCTATCCTGACAATCTTTTGCCTATTATCCTTAACTGGAATGTTCTAAGTCTTTTACTATTAATTAACAGGAAAGGATTTGTCTCTCCCTGAAGGAGTTGAAGTCTTAGTCTACCGAGGTGACGATGTTCCACTTCCAAGCAAAGCGCTGGAGTCAGTAAGTGTTCCTGGAATTGTCTCAGGCCTGTCTGGTGATCGGGTGGCTTTAAAGGAACCTTGGGAAAGGGATCCAGAAACTTAACAATTCTCTGCTGCTTCCGAGGGGCCCAGCAGGATGGGGGCGAGGTGCTTCGTGACAGTCTTTTTTTTTTTGAGACAGAGCCTCAAGCTGTCACCCTGGATAGAGTGCTGTGGCATCAAAGCTCACAGCAACCTCCAACTCCTGGGCTCAAGCGAGTCTCTTGCCTCCGCCACCCAAGTAGCTGGGACCACAGGCACCTGCCACAACGCCTGGCCATTTTTTGGTTGCAGCCATCATAGTTGTTTGGTAGGCCCGGGCTGGATTCGAACCTGCCAGCTCAGGTTTACGTGGCTAGCGCCTTAGCCTGCTGAGCCACAGGTGCCGAGCCTTCGTGACAGTCTTTCATATTTACTTGCCTACCTGAAGACAGATCTGTCTCCATCCTGTCTTCTGAAGTTGCTCCTTACCTTGCCTGTCTTTGACCCTGAGACTCTTATATGCGTACGTTATCATACGATAGTATTTCAGATCATATTTAACGGTTTCTTTGTATCAAAGATCCTGCCCTTATTTCCTATTCCTTCCTCCCCTCCACCCCTGTACTATTTTTACTTCTACTAATAAAAAGTCTGAGAAGGAAATGTGTCATTGAAATCATCGTTTTTGTTAATAGAGATATTATTTTATAGGAAAGCCGTGGAAGGCATTTTAGGGATGTAAAATGCAGCATCAGTAATACAACTAGAGCAAGAGGTTTGACTTGAGAATAAGAATCCAAAAGAGAATTAGAAACACATTGTTTCCTTAACTTTAGACTCTAGAGAAGTCCAGGAAGCAATTTAATTTAAGGGCTATTTCTGTCAAGGAATTTGGTTGTGTCAGAAAAGCTCCAAGTCAGAGGGAAAATTCAGTAAAATAAAAAGAAGCTTACTGTGTAACAATACTATTAAAATGTCAGCACCCTTCTTGGAGGTGGACCCAGGCAGTCCAAATGAAAGCAGGGAGGTTAAAATGTCACATTACTTGGCTAAGGGGAACTGCCCTTCCAAACACACTATTGGACTTCTGGTTACTTTCTCTCCATAATTCAAGTTATTTATGTACCTTGAATCGAAACAAGGCCATCATGGCTCCAGAATAGACTGGTTCATTCCCAGTTTGCAGGAGTATTAAGTTGGGACTTACATGTTCCATTGCACTTCTTTTTAAAAAAGATACCTGTAGATTAATGATTTTTGTCATAAACCACCTCAAATCCTTGGAGCCATGTAGTGTCTAAAATTAAATAAAAATGTTGTTGCTGTCAGATTAAACATACCCCTCTCCAGATGCAAATCCTTCAGTGTCTCCCCTTTTCTGCATATTTCAGAACTAACACCTGTACCCTGAAGGCAAGCGTCCCCGTGGCAGGCCTCAACAGCCTCGCTGGCTCTGTCTGTGTTCTCCACTCCCAGGCCGGGTCTTCCAAGAAGTCTGCACTAGTCTCGGCCTCTGAACGAGACCACCTCCTCTTCTGCATTCACAAGCGCTGTCTGTCTTCTGGGCATCCCTCTCATTTTATTTTGATAGATACATAAAATATCTCTTATCTTTCCGTTCACTTCTTCCCTACATTGTAGACTCTTCTCTTGGGGGACAAGAACTATAATCCCCTGAGTGTTGAAAATAACATCTTGATGTGTGTTGATTGATGGCAGGCAGGTCACCACACAAAAAGCAATTGTATAAGGGTATTATCAAGACATTTGTGCCCAAACCATTCATGGAAGTTGTCTGTGAAAATTGGTTAAGCCATCAGGAATAGGGACTCACCAACCTATCAAGTAAGCCTACTTTGTAATCTAATTACTTTTAGGGCAAAACTTTCATTATTTTAGCAAACCGAAGTATGATATTTATACAATTTTTACTCATTTTTTCATAATTTTTATTTTTTTGAGACAGAGTCTTGGTCTGTCACCTGGGCTAGAGTGCAATGGTATCATTATAGCTCCACTGCAGCCTTGAACTCCTGGGCTCAAGTGATCATCTTACCTCAGCTTCCCAAATAGCTCATACTGCAGATGTGAACCACCATGCCTAGATACTTTTTAAATTTTTTGTAGAGACAGGGTTTTGCTATATTACTCAGGCTGGTCTTGAACTCTTGGCCTCAAGCAATCTTCCTGCCCCAGCTTCCCAAAGTGTTAGAACTATAGGCATGAGCCAATGTATCTGGCCTCTAATTTTAACTTTCATAAAGTTAGAAGCTAGTTGATATGATTAAATCAGAATTTAAAAGGCTAATAGAACAATTTGGTCTGGATAAGAAAAAATCCACAAAGAAAAAAAATCTGAAGGAGATTTAGCTTTTGAGGTAGCAGGTGACCATTGTGTACATCTAAAATTTGCTTTACAAAAAAAAAAAAAAATTGCTTTCCTGTTTAAAAGCAAGGCTCATAGTTTATTCCACAACTCATTTGACAAAGGATACCGAACAGCTCCAATTCTTCCTGCCAAATAAAGATGCATATTCAGGGTATTAAAAGATAATATGAAGAGATCTTATTTATTTTTCCCACCTTACTCTCAAAAGGATTTATGTTGCCTTTATACAATGCACATGATATGTGAAACTAAAAACAGACAAAGAGATAAAGCAAAGGGAAAATAAGGGTGGAATAGTGAGATAAAGACAGTAGTAACATTAGTATGCAGAAATGTATGCCATAAATTCTTGAACTTCTAAATTTGGCTCTGAGTTTCCTGGGGACCAAGTGAACACAATTAACTGTACATTTCATAGTGTATATAAAATCAAAACCGAGTTCCCTAGGGCCTGTGCACCCTACCTCTCAGTACTTCTTTATTTGGGGTCAGTTGATCTGGTGCCTGCGATGGGTGGGCCACATGTCCTTGAAACTGTAGGGTAACAGTGGGACCCCCAGTTAAGCCTATAGTCCAGCTGTCCCTAGGTCCCATGCCCATTCTTTTCATGAGTCAATGCAATGAGCTTTTTTGAGAAAGACAGATCAGAAGAACTCATTCTCCATGGCAGCATCACAAGCAAGATTATCAGCAGTGGTCACGGTAGTAAGAGTGGCCATCAACAAAGACCCTAAAAGAGTGGAAACAGCAAAATAGACTTTAACATCTTCTCAGCAATCACCGCCTTCCTTTCTGCCCTCCACCGACCTTTGGTGCTGAAAGCCCCACTCTGCTTCCTCCGAATCTCCCTGCCAAGTGCCCCTGGCTCGTCATCACCTCTGTTCTCTCTCAGGCAGTTATTAGGAGGAAAGCCCTGTAAGTAAAATCTTTAGTACAGTGATGTGCATGACTAATATATAAGCCTCCCAGGAATAGATTTTATTTTTTAAGAGTAGCTTTTTAACCTACTTAAAACTAATTAACTGACTAGAGGATTGATTGATTAATAGATTGTGTGCATAGAGCAGAGTTGGGGACTTTTAAACAATGGCACTTTCTCTGTGTCTCTTGAATACCTCTAGTGACCACTTTGTCATTCATCAGAGGCAAAAGATCCAGCCACTTGACCTTAAACTTCAAAAAATTTACAATCATTGCCCTAGTGGTATGCGAAACAGACTGGAGTCACTCCAGCCAGTTACCTCTGTAGGCCTCAATCTTAATTTATGAAGAGGAATAATGATAGAAGTTACTTTAGGAAATGTGAAAATGTAAGTAATAGGCATATGGGGGTACTTTCTCTTTTCCTGTCATTCACCCTCCCTCCTCCTCTTGTCAACTGTAACAACTTGTTTCGTGCTTGAAATAATATATCCTTAAAAGCACATTTCTTCCCACCCTGCCTGCAGCTGCTATTTCTGGACAGTATATAGCATACATAGCTCTGGCTTATGCACATCATTCCACGGTCCACCTTCCACACAAATCTTTTCTATTGGTGTTGTCTCATAATTAAGGCTATCAGCCTGCTAGTAGGCTGCTTGTGCCAAGGAGTTAGATGTAGGGCACTTACTGCTCACTCACTCACCACTTGAGTTACATGGCACATACCACCTGTGCAGACCACTTTGTTCTGCATCACCTTGACAATGGGAGAGCTGTCAGCAGCAATCAAGGGAAAACACCTTGTGGTGCTTTGAAAGGCTAGCCAGTTGTGGTGGCTCACTCTTGTAATCCCTGCACTTTGGGAGGCCAAGGCAGGAGGATTGCTTTCGCTCAGGAGTTCAGGACTCGCCTGGGCAATGCAGTCAAACCCTGTCTCTACAAAAAATAAAAAAATTAGCCAGGCATGGTGGAGTGGATCTGTAGTCCCAGCTTCTCAGGGGTTAAAGCGGGAGGATTGCTTGAACCCAAGAGTTTGAGGTTGCAGTCAGCTATGATGGCAACACTGAATTCTAGCCAGGATGACAGAGCAAGACCCTGTCTCAAAAAATAAATAAATGCAAGAATGGAAAGGAAAAAAAAAAACAAAAACACAACCCTTTACTGGTGAATTCCTTTTTATCAGTGAGCTTTTTTCTTAATTTTCTTATTTTTTTGAAGACATTCTAATTGTCACACTGGTGAACTCTATCAAACATTTAACAAAGCAATAATACCAACTTTATACAAAATCCTTCAGAAAATACACGAAGAAAGAAACAATTCACATCCTCTTTTGTTAAGTCAGCAAAATCCAAATATCAAAAGCTGATATAGGCATTAAAAGAAAAGAAAATTAAAGATCAATATATGCATGCATATCATCAATTTGATACGATTAAGAAAATGAAAATAGGCTCGGCGCCTGTGGCTCAAATGGGCTAAGGCGCCAGCCACATACACCTGAGCTGGCAGGTTTGAATCCAGCCCAGGCCCACCAAACAACAATGATGGCTACAACCAAAAAATGGCTGGTGGCGGGCACCTGTAGTCCCAGCTACTTGGGAGGCAGAGGCAGGAGACTTGCTGAGCCCAGGAATTGGAGGTTGCTGTGAGCTGTGATGCCACAGCACTCTACTGAGGGTGACATAGTAAGACTCTGTCTCAAAAAAAAAAAAAAATGCAAATACATGCCACAGATTGGAAAGATTCACAAAACATGTATCTGACAAAGCTCTGTGTCAGAACATATAAAAGAAATCCTGTAGTGCGATAATACAAATAAAAAAATAAAAATAAACAGCCCAATTTTTTTAAAGGGAAAAATATTTGAACAGGTATTTCACAAGGGAAGGTATTCAACTAATGGCATAGGAAAAGTGATCAACCTAGCATTAGTTATCAGGGAAATGTTAATTAAAAAGACATGAGATGGGGCGGTGCCTGTGGCTCAAGGAGTAGGGCGCTGGCCCCATATATCAGAGGTGGCAGGTTCAAACCCAGCACCGGCCCAAACTGCAGTAAATAAATAAATTAAAATAAAAAGACATGAGATGCTACTGGATATACACCAGAATAGCCAACATTTAAAAGACTGATAAATGTTAGCAAGCACATGGAATAACTTGAATTCTCCTCTGTTGGTATGTAATGTTGAAGTTATATGTTGAACTATAAAATGATTCAGTCACTTTGTAAAATGGCTTGACAATGTCTTATAAAACTAAACTCAGAGCTACACTTTGACTTCGCAATTCCATTCCTTGGTATTTATCCAAGAGAAATGAAAACACTTTACAAAAAGGCTTGCGCAAAAATGTTCATAACAGCTTTTGTCCATAACAGCCAAAAGCTAGAAGCAAATCAATTTCCATCACCCTGCGAATGGACAAGCAAACGTTAGTGCGTTCTTACAATGGAATACAGCTCAGCCATAAGAAAGGAGCCTGAACAGCGTGGACAAAACTCACACATACGAGGATGAGTGAAAGAAGGCAGATTCAAAGGGATACATAAAGGGTTCCACTTATGTGGGGTTCTACAACAGGCAAAAGTAATCAGAAGTGAAAACATGAAAATGATGGCTGCCTCCGAGTGGGAAATGAGTGGGAGAAGATTTGAGGGAATTTTCTGGGGAGGTGGAAACGTTCTATGTTGTGATGAGGTGTCGGTTACATGGGAGTATTCATTTGTCAAAATTGCACAGCTAAGATTTGTGCATCTTAATGTGTAGAAAATTTACCTTAAAAAACAGTAAGTTTAAAATAATTAGGTATTGGGGGTGTAAAGATAAAGATCGAAAAAGAATGGCAGAATATTGGTAATTGTTGAAGCCAGGCGTTGGGTACATGGGGGTTGGTTACACCTTCATTCACTTTCTATGCATTCGAAAAATTTCCATAATAAAAGTTTTATAATAGTTGATGTGTAATTCCTTTTGATGACAGTAAGGACCACTGAGCATTATCTAGTATTGTTAATCGGCTGACATTTAAAAATGAGAAATTAAGTATCTTACACCATGAAAGTATCTCTCTTTATTTCTTGGGTCATTTTCATTTGTTTCAATGTTCAAACACAGAAGAGAGGTCATCCTTGTAATGTGGTCTTGGTATTGAGCTTAATAACTTCAATAACTAACCTGTCCTCAGGGAGCAGACAAAATAATTTTGGTTTTATTTCAAAATCCATGAGTTTTCATGTTAGCAAACCGTATGAGAATGTATTTGGTAAACCCAAGGAATAAATTGGCTCGGCGCCTGTAGCTCAGCGGGCTAACTCGCCAGCCACGTACGCCTGAGCTGGCGGGTTCGAATCCAGCCCGGCCCGCCAAACAACAATGACAGCTGCAACCAAAAAATGGCCAGGTGTTGTGGCGGGTGCCTGTAGTTCCAGCTAATTGGGAGGTGGAGGCAAGAGACTTGCTTAAGCCCAGGAATTGGAGGTTGCTGTGAGCTGTAATGCCATGGCACTCTACCCAGGGTGACAGCTTGAGGCTCTGTCTAAAAAAAAAAAAAACTTTAGAAAAATCTACTGAACTTAATACTTTGAAATGTTTCGGGTGGTACATTTATGTGTATTTCACCACAATTTTTTTTTTTTGAGACAGAGTCTCACTGTCACCCTCAGTAGAGGGCTATCGCGTCACAGCTCACAGCAACCTCAAACTCCAGGGCTTAAGCTATTCTCTTTCATCGGCCTCCCAAGTAGCTGCGACTACAGGTGCTCTCCACAACAACCAGCTATTTTTAAAGACCAGGTCTTGCTCTGGCTCAGGCTGGTCTGAACCTGTGAGCTCAGGCAATCCACCCACCTCAGCTTCCCAAGGGCTGGGAATTTAGGTGTGAGCTATAATCTGTGCCTAGCTCTTCACCATAATTTTAAAAAAATTATATAAGCAAAAAAAAAAAAAATCAAATGAAGAAATGAAATGGTTTTCTTTTTCTCCCACATCTTCAATATCTATTTCTCTTACCCTTGGTTGCCGCACAGTAAGCATTATTATAGTTCCTGAAAATAAAATACTTAAGAAATATTTCAAATAATCATTCTCTAGCTCCCAACAAGCATAGATATGGGACGCCAATATTTCCTGAAATGTATGCATATAAATATTTCATAAATGGTTGATTCACCTATAAACTTCTTCTCAATGAGTTTGTTTAATTTTATCAGCTTGTTTTATATCAGCCAAATTATTCTGTAATTTAAACACCCCAATTTTGATGAGCAAAGCCAAGAAGAAATAGGATGGATTTCATATAGAAAGAACACAGTATAAATTCACTAGAAGAATCCTTTGAGAAAGAGGAGGAAGCGTAAAACTGGATTTTTGTAACCTTCTAATTGGGGTTTTCTTTATGTGTATAAGCTTTGCACTGGAGTGTTTCTAGCTAGGCTTCTGGGGAGGTTTTGAAATCTGTTTCCTGGAAACATGGTGAGTTTAGAAACAGAACAGATATTCCTCCAGGGCAGTTTTGGGCAACAAGGCAGCTGGAGCAACTCAGCAGACACTAGGGCTGGAACAGGAGTTTTTTGGGATGAATGAATACTCACCACTATTTTCTATCTTGAGCCATTTGGTCAGAGACAGAAAGTCTGGAGGGAAAGAGTCTGACTCAACTTAGGTTTTGAACCTGCCCCTGGCTGCCCCACGAGTGACAGAAAACCTCTTCAGCCTTCTCCGTGACTGGGCAAGTTGTTTCCAGTTACTGAGTATACGGAGACAAGGAAATTCCACAAAAGGAAGTAGGGCAGTATTGCAGAGGAAGAATGGATGCTGGGTCCACGTGTGAGAAGGGAAGCTGTTCCAGAAGGGGCTTTCCAAATGTGGCCACACTTTAGATGCGTTTTGTTTTCAGCGATGCACGTTGACAGGCTGCTCAGGCCCAAGGAGGTGCCTTCCACCCCTGCCTGTCACAATCATCCCCGCAGTGCTGGGCCCAGAGGGAGTAGGTCAGGGTGCTTTAGGCTCCAGGTAACAGGACCACCTCAACTGCCCTGAGCACTATGGAAATGTATAGGCTAGCACATAAGAAGTGACTCTGAGATAGGATGGACACAGGGTGGTTGATTCTGTGGCCAACTATTTATCAGGAATTAATATGGTTAACTTCATTATTAATTCGTCTTTCTGCTCTGCTGTTCTAAGTGTGTCAGTCACTGGGTGGCTTTGATTTCTCCATGTGCTACTATCCAGAGACAGAATAAAGGAATGATTTTTGTCTGCATGTCTCTTCTTAAGAACTAAGAAACCTTCCCCAGAAATCCCTTAGCAGGCATGTCTTTGTGACTCATTGGTCACCATTGAGTCACATGCCTCTTTCATGCGTTACCATCAAGGGAAGTGAAATTTCTGTGATTGGTTTAATCAACATAGCTGGGAATGGGCCAGCCTTCCCAGAAACTCATGGCCACAAAGAATAAAGTGGACAACTGGATAAAGTCGGGTAAAGCTTTGTTAGCAAATAGGGAATGTTTGTCACATTTTTTGGCTCCCTATGTTTTAGGAATTTCTGATTTTATGAGTTCTGCCCATGAAAGACAGAAGCAGAACTCCCATTCCTAGTAGGCAGGTGTGTTTGGGAAAAGGTATGTTCCCTAGACTCTTCCAACTGGGCACACCTGCCTGAGACTTGAATTCAGAACCAAGCAAAGTGTGGAACTGAGTGTGAGGCAGAATCCACTGTCCAGTGTAGATGGAAAAGTGTCAAAGAGGGGCAGTCCAGGCTCGGCACCTGTAGCTCATGCGGCTAAGGCGCCAGACACATACACCAGAGCTGGCGGGCTCAAATCTGGCCTGGGCCTGCCAAACAACAATGACAACTACAACCAAAAAGCAGCTGGGCATTGTGGCGAGCACCTGTAGTCCCAGGTACTTGGGAGGCTGAGGCAGGGGAATTGCTTAAGCCCAGGAGTTGGAGGTTGCTGTGAGCTGTGATGCCACTGCGCTCTATGCAGGGAGATAGCTTGAGGCTCTGTCTCAAAAAAAAAAAGGGGGGCAGTTCAGTTTCAAGAGACAGCTGAGTGGTGACATCCCGGGCTTGACCTGGGTGTTTTGCATGGGGTAGTGGTGCACGGCCCCACTGGGGCAGTTTAGTGGTGCAATTTGGGTATTGTTCCAGGTTATGTGGCCTTCAAACCTCTTTTCCGGTCCTCCTAGGGCTTTTATGAGTGCCTACGTCTCTGAATAAATTTCCTCCTGGCTTAAACTACCTTGAGTGGGTTCTGTTGTTCATTACCAGGAATTCTGCAAGAAAGAAGTGAAGCACGGCTGCTGGGTAGGCACAACTGTGTTTGTTAGACACACAGCATTGCAAATCATCAAGGGAGCACCTCAGTGTCCCACTTAATGGAGAATTAAATAGGAAAGATGCCCTGGAAGTTGTACCCTGATGCCGAATTCAGTCTCCTTCCGGCCACTGGCTTCCTTGTGACGGCTCTAGATCTGTCCCTGCCCTCACTCTTGGTCTTCTTAAGCCTTTTCACTGAATCGATTTTTGACACCCCGAGGGTTTCTCCTTCTGGCCTAATGGGTAGGTAGAACTTAATCCTGTGTGAAGAAATCCCAGACCAGTCTAGCCAAGCCAAGCACAAATTTAAAAGTTTTAAAAAACAAAATGTATATGCTTGACTTTGTATCTCCTCACATGTGGCTACGAGGCAATGTATCCACCCTGCAATTTAACATTTTTATTAGACAAAAAACATTATGGCAACATTAAGGATACTTTATATAACAGAAGAAAAAACTGCATTTATAATTCTGTTCCTCCTCCTGCCTCCACAGAGCTATTTGTGCCTCTAACATCATGTTATTTACGTATCTTGATACTTCTACTTTGCCTTTATAGTTACTCAGTGGGTACGATATATCTTACCTAACCACTACCACCCTCTCTAGATAGTTAGGTGGCTTCCAGCTTAGAAACTTTCTAACATTATTTTATTTTATTTTGAGACAGAGCCTCAAGCTATTATCCTGGATAGAGGGCTGTGGCATCACAGCTCACAGCAACCTCCAATTCCTGGGCTCAAGCGGGTCTCTTGCCTCCGCCTCCCAAGTAGCTGGGACTACAGGCGCCCGCCACAATGCCTGCCGTTTTTTGTTTTTTTTTGGTTGCAGCCTTTCCACTGAATGGATTTTTGACACCCCGAGGGTGTCCCCTTCTGGCCTAATGGGTAGGTAGAACTTAATCCTGCGTGAAGAAATCACAGACCAGTCTACTTGTTGTTGTTTGGTGGGCCTGGGCTGGATTCAAACCCGCCAGCTCAGGTGTATGTGGCTGGCGCCTTAGCCCATTGAGCCACAGGCGCCAAGCCCTAACATTATTTTTGTATTAAGCAGGCATAAAATATTATCTTTCTTTTGGATAATGCAAGTCATTCAATCATAAAATATTTCTAATGGTTTTTGCATTGCCATCAGCCATGTAGGTATGAACAAGTTTCACTACACCATTGCCAGCAACGAGTATGTTTAAAATATTTAATAGAAGCAAAATGGAACCTTATTGCTGTTTTATTTTGCAGATTCTAATCATTATAGCTTGTGATTCTGATCGTCAAGACGCCCTTGTTCAACATTGCCATAAAGTCTTCCAAGTCAGAGGCAGCACCAGGATCACGGATTATGAATGTAATAAAGATGTATACATTGTCAGAATGTTTCAGAATGTGCCATGTGGTTTTCTTTAGGAGCTGGTTTTAGGCAGAATTAATCCTTTTAGAGGGTTATTATATTGGATTGTCCTAGTTATGTCAAAAGATGGCCTAGGGGAGGAGATTTCTTCATTTGTCTGAACATTACTTAACATTTAATTTCAAATTTTCTGCTTAGTGCATGATGAAAAATGTTCACCAAATTAGTGGCGGTAAATGTAAACTGTATCCTTGACATTTTAAAAATTTGAAATAGATTAATGTTACAGAACTACATCTATTCTTTGTGACATCCCTCTCCCAAAATAAAACTGCTATTTATATTTTTTAGAGAAATTACATCTTCTTTTTCTTCTTATTTTATCTGCTACAAATGTAAGCAGTCACTTAAAAAAAAAAGAAATAGCTATCAAGAGAAATTTACATTTTGGCAAGCATGGCTTAATTTTGAATACTAGTATAGAATTTCTTGCAGAAAGCCAGGGTCCTGGAAAACAGAATGTTCTTTTTTTGAACTGCGTCTGGAAAAGGAAAATTAATAGTAACTCTTGCTTTTCCAGGCCTGTGCCATCCTGAGGGAGGACAAGCAAAAAGTAACAAAAATAGTTTTTGGCTCCAAGCATCCAGCAACGGAGATGTGGAACGCATGTCCTCCAAGGCCTTTCCTTCCCCTAGTAAAGGCCCCTTTGGCTATACCGTGCCCGGTGGTGGCCATTTAAAGTATTCCCACTTGGTACCCACTTCTGTCCTGCCCTCTGGTGGCCTCAGGCCACCATTGCTCTTCCCTCTGCACAGGTTGACCTTGTGGCTGTCAAGCCCCACCTCTCCTGTTGTCATTGTGGCCACTCTCATGCCACGCCTCAGGTGTGGGCTGAAGCGGTTCTGGCTGAGGAGGAGGGATTTTGTTTCCTTATCACATGACACCAAACACCCTGAGCTCCCTCTCTGATAAGCTCACAGCTTCAGGATCTTCTAGCCCCTTTCCTGAAAAACTACTCCAGCTCCCCTGGCCCTGAATCCAAAGTCCGGGTAAGTAACAAAACATTTTTGTCTCAAAAAAAGTCTCTCCCTCCTTCAACAGCGGGGAAAACTGTATAGCCACATGCAAGAGAGTGATATTTAAACATTACCTATACCACATCTAAGAATTACCTCCAAATGAATTAAAGACACCAATGTAAGAGCTCAAATGAGAGAAAACTGTCATGATTTGGCAAACGGATTCTCAGAAATGACACCAAAAGCACAAGTAACACATGCGGGAAAAAACAAATTTGACTTCATCAAAATTAAAAATTATTTGGTGTATAGGGCAGCCCCTGTGGCTCCAAGGAGTAGGGTGCCGACCCCATACACCGGAGGTGATGGGTTCAAACCCAGCCCCGGCCAAAAACCGCAAAAAATAAAATAAAATAAAATACCACACACACAAAAAATTCTTTGGTGTATAAAAGGACACTATTGAGAAAATGGAAAGAAAAAAATATAGATTGTGTGAGAATGTTTAAAGCTCATGTGTCTAATATCCAAAATATATAAAGAACTCTTATGACTCAATAATAAAAACACAACTCAATGTAAAAATGGGCAAAGGACTTGAATCAACTTTTCTCCCAAGAAGTTATGCCAATGACCAACAGGCACATGAAATATGTTCAATATCATTAGTCACCAGGGAAACGAAAATGAAGCCACACTGAGATAGCACAGCTCATTCACAAGAACGACCATATTAAAAACATGGAAAATAGTACTGGATGGCTAGGAGATAGAGAAACTGGAACCCTCAGACATTGCTGATGGGGTATATAATGGTGCAGCCGCTGCGGAAAGTGTGATTGTTCCTAAAAATGCTAAACAGAATTACCATACGACACAGCAAGTCCACATGTAGGTGGAATCAAAATTTATGTCCGCACACAAACTTGTAGGCGAATAGCAGCAGTCTTCCTCAAAGTTAAAAGGTAAAACAACTCCAATGTCCACCTGCTGAAGGATGGATAAACAAGATGTGCTGTATCGATAGAATGGATGATTGGGTTATGAATAGATTATTCAGCCCAAGAAAAGAAATAAGCAATGATACGTGTTCAGGTATGGTGAGCCTTGAAAGCCTGATGCTGAGTAAAAGAAACCAGACACAAAGGTAACATATTGTTTGATTCTATTTTTATGAGAGATTCAGAATAGATAAATCCAGACAGAAAACAGATGAATGATTGCCAGGGTCTGGGAGGAAGGAGAATTTGAACACGACTGCTTAATGGATCCTTTAGGGGCGATGAAAATGTGTTGGAACTAGATCAGGGTAATGGTTGTTCAGTGTTTTATATATATACAAAATGCCACTGAACGGCGTACTTTTCAATAATTTTATGTTATATGAATTCTGCTTTAATAAAATAATACATTTTAAGATAAAATGTTCATTAAAGGTCTCCCCCATCACTAATGTGTATTCTTTATGACAGAGCCCTTTTATGTCTGGTCTCCCAAGTCCCAGTCTTCTATCCCCAAAGTCATCTTTTATTTTCTTCCAGAAATATTACTGTAGATTGTGTAAAGGGAACTGGGAAGAGAGAGGGAAAAGTGTCCCTTGGGCTACCTATGTAATGAAAGAAGGCCTCCCTACATAATGAAAGAAAGATTCCCCAATATGCCAGAATGGAGAGCATATGTCATCAAGAAACCAGAAAGGGCTTTTTTTGGAGTGTGTTTGGAGTTTGGATTCACACTTTTTTGAAGAAGGAAGAGGGAAGGGAAGAGAAGAGATAAAGAAACAGAAAAAAAAAGAAAAGAAGGGAGGAAGGAAGAAAAAAGAATAAGAGAAAGAGAAGGAGGAAGGGGAGGAGGAAAACTGAAGAGAGGAGAGAATTCAATTCCTTTTCCAACTTTGAGACCGTTAAAACTCTGTGGCATCTGCCCTGCTGTCAGGGGTTATTCCAACCTCAGTTTCATTTCCCTCCAGTGCACGGCCCAGCCCCAATTCTAGGGTTAAAGCTTGAAAAAATGCAGAAACCCCCGTGCTACATTTTATGGCGAGCATGACTGTCAGTGAGGGTGCTGGGTAACACCAGAGCCTTTCTTCTCTCTGATCTGGGCTGGAGCATCTTTCGCACAGGATGGCTCCTGTCTTTACTTTTTCTCCCTCAAATTCCACGTGGTAACACAGACCCACTTTACTTCACTGATCCAGACACTGAGCCCACGGATCCCTGGAGATTTCTCCCCAACCACAAAAGTGGTCAGGTGCAGAAGGGTGCTGGGCTCTGCCCAGAGCATTCACACTGGACCTTGCTGACTGCACATCCGGGTCCCTGCAGGTGCCTGGAAAAGGAAGAGGGAGAAATGGAGAGACCAGAAAAAAAAAAAAAAAAAAAGAGGGTTGCAGAACGGTCTGCCCCTCAGCCAGGCCCAAGGGAGAGATTGAGGGTGCTCTGTGAATGGCTGTGTAAGACTCTGGGCAGAAGTGGTGTGGCACAGCCAGTGACAAGGTGTACACAGAATCAGGACACCCCACCATGCCCACCCCAGGGTGCACAGAGGGAAAGCAGCAGAGCCACACCTTCCAAAACTAGGGTACCGCAGCTGGGGCAGTGAGGGCTCCTGAGACGGTTGGAGAGGGCAGCAGGAGCAGGCTTACTCCTGGGCACTGTTAAGATGGCACAGCCATAGACACCTCCAGAAACAGCAAGCAGGAGACTGGGTGGTCCTGTGGGTGGCTGTCAGTAGAACTACACCCTGATACATAAGGTTACTCACTACAACACTCTGACCCAAATATATTCTCAAGCTCACATTCATTTGTTCATTTATTCTACAAATATTTATCTGTTCCGGCTGCCATTCTTGCATTGAGGATGCCCAAAGACAGCAAGAGAGGGGACATCTCTGCTCTCAGAGTGCTCACCGTGCCACTCGGCTTAGCATTTCCACTCTCTGCTCCTCAAGGTTTACCCCTCTGTGACCCAAATGAACAAGAAGTATAATACACCATGAAAAAAAGATGACCAAGAGAGTTTGCGGCAGCTTCGTCAACTCCTGGCAGGGGCATTCATCTTCTTCTAAGGGTCTTAAAAGCAAAGCCTGGATCTCTACAAAGGGCCTCCTGTACCAAGTGCTTGGCAAACATGAAACAATGCTGTCCCAATCAGGATGGACCTTCCCCGTTGCTGAGAGCTTCAGGGTGGCTCCTGGTGAGTGACCCGCAGTGAGCTGTCTGGAGCTGTTCTAGGAGACCAGCTGGTACAAGAAGCGACCACATCCCTTCCTAAGAACATAAGCCTCTTAGTGCAAAGCCTGGCTGGGTGCGAGGCTGCAAGGGGAGTTGGAGTGGAGGAGGGGACTTGGCCTCCGCTGCCTGATTAGAGGGCAAGGAAGGCAGGACCAGTGGGGACAGCTGTAGCCAGTGCACAGTAGCGCCAGGGTCCCAGAGGAGCCAGGGACTCTCCACTCCGGACAGAAAATGAGCTGCTTGGGACATTGCCAGCACTGAAGCCCACTTTTCCCGGGCAGTTAAGACCAGTCTATTGGTTTTCAAGTTTCAGACAAAAGTGGATTCACAATATGTCAGGGCTAATCATCCTATTTGTTTTCTTTCTTTTTTTGAGACAGAGACTCAAGCTGTCACCCTGGATAGAGTGCGGTGGCATCACAGCTCACAGCAACCTCCAGTTCCTGGGCTCAAGCGAGTCTCCTGCCTCCGCCTCCCAAGTAGCTGGGACTACAGGCGCCCGCCACAACGCCCGGCTATTTTTTGGTTGCAGCCGTCATGGTTGTTTAGCGGGCCTGGGCTGGATTCAAACCCGCCAGCTCAGGTGTATGTGGCTAGCGCCTTAGCCCATTGAGCAACAGGTGCCGAGCCATCCTATTTGTTTTCAAAGTGGTATTTCCTGTTTGCATCACAACTTTTCACCTACGAGCCTTGCAGAGCTAAAATAGAACGTGAGACAGTGAAGGGGTTTGTTTTAAACTTTTTGAAATAAATGCAGATTGACATGCAGTTCTAAGAAATAATAAGACAGAGAGGCCCCGAGAAGGCCCACGGACTGTATACCTAGTTTCTCTGCTGGTAACATCTTGCAGAACTAATGTACAATATCATAGCCAGGACGATGACTGATTGCCCATTTCACATGGATTGCGCGCGCGCGCATGTGTGTGTGTGTGAGTGTGTAGTTCTATGAAATATGAAGTATTTGAGCTCTGATGAAGGAAAGTGCTCTGCAAGCACACAGTGAATATTACGAGGTTTTACTTTTTTGTGGCTATTCTGCATTTTTGGTAGATAATACTGTACACCCTACTAAAAGGCATACCTTTTAGCTAAATAACATGAAGAACTGAATGGCTATTCCCATGGCAATGATGATGTGTGCTTAATACCTTCAAGATCTCGCTACTAGAAGCCCAGATGCATTCTTCTAGATTTGGAACCTGCTAGGATTCCCTCACTCATAAGCTTTAAACCTGAAGCTAGACTCTACATTTCCTTGAGTGATCTCAGTTGAATCAAATCTTTCTTTTTTCTATTTAAATTTTCCTTCTTTCATATAGAAGGAATATATAGAGATAATATATTGAAATATATAGACAATTTATCAAAATTATATATAATTCCTTCCTTTTTTTCTTTGAGACAGAATCTCACTATGATGCTCTCAGTAGAGTTCCATGGCGTCACAGCTCCCAGCAACCTCAAACTCTTGGGCTTAAGTGATTCTCTTGCATCCCAGGTAGCCGGGACTATAGGCACCTGCCACAATGCCCGGCTATTTTTTTTTTTTTTTTGTAGTTGTCATTGTTGTTAGAGGCCCAGGCTAGGTTCAAACCCACCAGCTCTGGTGTATGTGGCCGGCACCCTAACCACTGAGCTACAGGCACTGAGCCTCCTTCTTTCATATAAGATAGATTATATATTTTCATAGATTATATTACATGAAAAGAAGGAACATTTAAATAGATAACATATTGTCTTGCCAAGGTAATATATTCTTGGGCTAGTAACTGAACAGTGGGTTTTTAAGAAAACTTAATTTGAGAGCTCCAAGGAGAGGAAAAGCTTGAGACACCTCCTCTAAATTCACGGGTCCTCAAACTGCGGGGGGTCCCTTCTAAGGGCAACTCACTGCCATCATCACCTATGAGAATTAGGAGGCATATGTCCTTGGAGCCACAAGCTCTTGGTGTCACAGCCTTCATGCTGGGGTGGCATACATAGGTCATTGGACACAGATGTTATTAGCACAGCACAAGTTCTTTTTAAATTTCAAATTAATAAGAGGGTACCAATTACAAGGGTCTTAAGGTACCAACTACTGACAGGTCAGGCCTCCTCGCCTGTCCCCATGCTATCAGTACCTCCTCTGGCTTCCTCGAGCCTCTGACCACCCCGAATTTCTCAAGGACAATAACCATCCAGGCCTTATCATCTGGCTCGCATATCTGGGCCACCTCCCAAATCTCTAACCCTCAACCCCCTCTCTGACTAAACCTCCTCCCATGGAATTCATAGCTCAGCTGTAACTAGGGAGCTGTAACTGCATTTCACATCTCCAAGAACTGCAGTTATTAACTTACATTCCCACGGGCACACAGCTAAGAGAGACAGACGCAGCCTTTGAATTAATAAAGTCTTCTGACTTCAAGTCCACGACTCTTTGCCCCAAGCACACTTCTCACTTCCTCTCCCAAACTGTTTCATCTGTTCTCTGTCCTCCAGCCTCTTCCTAACCCCGAAGACCATCCCGCTTTCATATCCCCACCTAGCCTGTCTCTTCAGACTTCATCCTTCCCCAGTCCTGGCCGTGCCCCTGCACAAGATGTCTGCTCCTCCTTCTAGGCCATGGGGCATTGCTACAGAAAGCCACAAAAGGTGGGTGCTCACTGGAACACCACCAAGTGGACCCGCGGAAAACAAGAGGCATGAAGGAATGGCAGATACAAATGATCTTTCTCTCTACCATGGACTGTTAATTCCTAGCTAATTTCCTCTTTGCAATCCTTACAGGTAGATGCCCGGTGCTGAGTAAACATGCTTGCTGAGTATCATGGGGGAGGACCACCAAAGCCACGGCACAGAGGTGGCGAGATACAGGGAGTGTCTCAGGAATGTGGCAGTCTGGTTTGCTGGAGTGTGTGGTGTGTTTAGACTTCAATCCTAGAGCCAATATCTTCACCACCTGTGTGGCCTGGGTAAGTGAAAAAACAAAACCTCAATTGTAGAATGAGGATAATAGTCATACTTTAGGGTCAGTAGAGTTATGACTTTTTTTTTTTTTTTGAAACAGAGCCTCAAACTGTCACCCTGGATAGAGTGCTGTGGCATCACAGCTCACAGCAACCTCCAATTCCTGGGCTCAAGTGAGTCTCCTGCCTCGGCCTCCCAAGTAGCTGGGACTACAGGCGCCCGCCACAACGCCCGGCCATTTTTTTGTTTTTGGTTGAAGCCATCATTGTTTGGCGGGTCGGGCTGGATTCGAACCCGCCAGCTCAGTTGTACGTGGCTGGCGCCTTAGCCTGTTGAGCCACAGGCACCAAGCCAGAAGAGTTATGACTTAAAGTAAGCAAAGCACTCAGCACAGGGCCTGTTGCATCTAACCCCTTAGTAAATCCTAGTTATGATAATAAGATAGACGTACAGGTTGTCATTCAAATCGTGGAGGATCTAAGATTTGACGTCATGGTCAGTGGTCAGACTTTGAGAGCTCCCAAGCAGCAGGGTGGGGAGGCATGCCATTCACTTTGGCTATTGAGTGTGGGGTGAACTTGGAGCAGGAGGAGAGTGCAGTGGGGTTGTAGGGCCAGCAGGAGACTAGATGTACAAAGTGCCCAAGATGGCATGGTGACAGGAGGGAGATGACAGCACCATGAGCCCACGAGACAGGGCTTTTCATCTCTGTTCTTTCTGTTCTGGAGGCCCATGATTCATCCAGTAGCTCTCCTTCCCACTGGGTCCTGGCTGAGGCTCTCAGACAGGGGCGCTTGGGCCTTCACTAGGCATGGGGTTCTTCACTGCTGCACGTTGCAATGTCCTCAGCAACTCAACAAAACATAGTGCTGACTCCACTCTCCTGTATTCCCACCTCCCCCAGCAGCCAAATCAGAGCATCTGGGTGGGTGTGGGGCTGAGATGGTGTTTGAAGCTCTCTAGGTGGTTCTACTTTGCAGTTGGGATTGAGCAGCAGTGGGACCGGGACCACAGCCTCACCTCAGGAGTTAGTACCACACTAGAACACCCTGCCTTGCATTACACCTGTAGTTCTCTTGCTCTAGTTGGACAGAACAACCATCAGAATCTCTCAATTATCAGGAGTTACTCGTGATTAGTTCACCCCAACCACTGTGGCGATCTTTGGCGGCTACCCACCAGCTGTTGCTGCTCTTTCTTGCTGAACAAAACTCTAGGTTGGTTGAGTTTGTGGCAGCAAAGTGCTCAGAGAGGGCTATCCCCAAACCCAAGGGATGAGCTTTGACTGATCTAAATCAACCACAGTAAGAGTAATCCCATTCATTTCCATCAGGCACTGGCCTGGGGTAAGTAACACAGGCTGGCCAATAAGATGTAAGGGCAACAGAGCTGAGGGGCTTCTGGAAAGTGTTTTCCTTCCCAGTGCAGAAGCGGAGAGGGAGAGGGCGCTTCCCCTGCTCTCTCTTCCCGCATGTTGACACTGTCATGTGAGAATGTGCGGCTCAGTGCTGCCACAGCCATCTGTGACCGTGTGGGGACACTTGACTGACCCTCTTTGATCCCTAAGCTGTAGGACCAATTCTGAAACTGCCCACTTCCAGAGTTATTGTTAAACTAAACAATCCATGTCCTTAGTATTTAAGCTCCTTTTGATGGGATTTTTTTTATATTTTGAAGCCAAAAGATTCCTAGATATAGACATGCTAATTTATGAATCGTAATGGTGAGTTGGACAGAGTAGTGGACCTCTGATGGTCTTAGGTGGCGTCTTTCAATAGACAGGAGGTACTTCAGCAGTTGTTCAGGTTGAAGCAATTCCCAGTGACGGTCCTGCTGACTCACACTCTGAAAACTAGAACCCCCTCCCCTCTAGTGAAATTCTAGGCACTTAGAAACTCTGCAATCAACTAGTAATTAAACAGATCCTTGTTCCTTAGCATCCCAATCACAACTTGGCTGCCCAGTAGAGCACATGGCCTGGGGTGGTAGAGGTGACGTGGTCAGGAAAATGTGCTTAAAGGTAAAGCAATACTTAAGGTGCACATAGAACAGCTGAGCCCCATTAAATTGAGGAGTCTGGATAACCTTTTCACCTGATTAAATTTCAGGACAATTCTAGTCTTATGTCTATCTAGTTCCATGAAGTGAGTTAATTTTCTTTGCATTGTAAATTTCCACAAAGTTGCATTTTAATGTATTTGTGCCTTTAAATTGGTATGCAAAGACTGCATATGCTGTCAATTTGATGAACTCCTCACACTATATTTATTGTGTGATAAATGTAATTGAAGCACCAAGATTCTATACTAACAAAAGCAGAAAGTGTCTTGAATATTAGAATTCTAAATTGGCAATTTTTATTCCATGCCAGAAGCATTTTTTTTTCCCTGTGATTCGCATCTCTGTTGCAGTCATAAAAATCATTGGGGAGAATTGTGAGCATTAAGGAAGTGTTTATTTAAACTGCATTTTCCCCAAGAATATATCTAATAGATAAATCAGGACAAGATACGGATATTAAATAGGAGGTATGTGATGTAAATTATGATATAAGCTGTAAAATCTATTAGCAGAGAATGTAGTAAAAACCATCTAAGAGTTTGCCATTTTGTATATTTTTGCATCTGAAAGTGTGTAAGTTTTTATCATTACCTAACCTATTGCCTATATAATTCTCACTTTAGTTCAAAATCTAGAAATCCAGCAGGCATTTTCAAGTGAATACAAAGACTCTTACAATTTTCTTAAAAGCCCCAGTCCCACATAGCATATACTCTATCCATGAAAGAGAAAAAACCAAGCAGATCTCGGCTTCAGCAGCCTATGCAACACTTCTCAAGGCTGTGGGTGAGAGTCCTCAGCCTGAAAAATTGTTTTAGAAATGTGCGATGGCAAAATAGCACACTGGACATGGGCATCAGGAATAACAGATTTCACATTCTTTTACCAGCTATAGGCAGATCACTTACCCTCTCTGAACCACAATTTCCCCTACTATCAAATTAGGATAATAATTCCCAAATTATTTTTCAGCCTTGTTATAAACTCCAAATAAGACAGTAGAAATGAAATGTTCCAAATGAAAGCAATCTAGAAACTATAAAGCATTTTATAAATGTCAAATGCTTGTAATTAATATTTTGTCTTCCTTGTCAAGATACATAAAACATGTCAACAATTTTGTTTCTAAAATAATTCCATCTACAGAACTTAACTATGCAAAATTTTGTTAAATAGCCATTGGATAACTCTAGAGAAACAGTCTAAGTCAATATAATACACCACTACTATGAGAGCTTAAATATTTTCTCATATAGTGTTCTTCAGTGAGGTAAGCTAGGTATGTCTTCAAATACTTCCTTCCTATAATTCTGCCCTTGTCATTCTTTTCAGTAGTTCTCATTTGCCTGGCAGACACTTCTTGGCCAACTGAGCTGGCTAGCTTGAGGTTCCAATAGCAAGCTTATGAGGTCTATTTTATTTTATTTTATTTTTTGAGACAGAGCTCAAGCTGTCACCCTGGATAAAGTGCTGTAGCATCACAGCTCACAGCAACCTCCAATTCCTGGGCTCAAGCGAGTCTCCTGTCTCCGCCTCCCAAGTAGCTGGGACCACAGGCGCCCGCCACAACGCCTGGCCATTTTTTGGTTGCAACCGTCATTGTTGTTTGGTGGGCCCGGGCTGGATTCGAACCCGCCAGCTCAGGTGTACATGGTTGGCGCCTTACCCGGTTGAGCCACAGGTGCCGAGCCATGAGGTCTATTTTAAATCAAGAGTCTAGGGTGCAAGACCAGAGCTAGCAAATGCTTGTCCATCAGGTTTTAGACTGATGTTTCAAATGACATCAGTACCATATGAATATTCATGAAATCCATGTATATTCATCAGTTCCAAGTGAAAGTAAGACAGAGTGTCTACTGGGCAGGTTACACTGAAACATACAGACCCTTTCCACAATTCTGGACCCCTTACCCACACTGAGGCTAAAAATAAGGGATGAGAGAGTGGAGGAAGAGGATGCATGAGGGAATTTCTGCAGAGAAAGGAGTGTGGGGTGCTTCCTACTTCATCTCAAACCTGTGAGAGGGGTTTCCTGGGGCCTCTGGCAAAGATTGTGGTTAGATTTCCTGGAGAACTAGAACCCAACTCACTCCTGGAAAAGCTAAAACTCCATCCTGTGGCAACATGAAAGGAGCTGCATTGGGATAGGACAACCAGGTATATAGGGTTTCCCTTGGGATCTGTCTAAATGGTAGTGGAAGGTAGAGTGAACTCTGGATTTTTAGGAGTCACAGCAACCAGCATATTAGCGCTGCACCCACCTGCCCAGGAGAGAGGTCCCCATCAATGGGAAACTCTGAAGAACCCAGGAAAGATCTGCAGGAGCTGCTTTAACTATAGGCTGGCATAGCAAGCTTGAAGCCACTCAGCTCCAGGAAGAAATGCTCCAGAATTCCTCCACCTTGTTCACTTTGACCCTAGCTGGGTCTTACACAGCTTCTAGTCTAGTGAATAGGGGAAGAGTGAGCGTAAGCCTACTGTATCCCTCCTGGGAAGGCCAACTATAGACCTTAAACCTGGGGAGGGAGAGGAGAGGAAGGCTTACTTTCAAGTGAAGTTTGAGCCATTTGTTTATAACTTGCATCCAATATTATAATATTGAAATGGAGCTGCAGTTGAGATTTAGCTACTACAAGACTATCACTTATTTAAGAATTAGCAGAAAAGTTAAGGTCTTTATCCAACTTTTCATTAAGGGACAGGAAAGATAACCAACATTGGATACATTTTTAAATGACAGTAAGAGACAAAAATAAAGTTCCATTTTATCACATCTCACAAGTTGTGAATTCAAAAGACTAATCTCAGTTTGATATGAAACAGGAAGGGGTCCCTTTGCACACCAGGGACCACTGGCCAGCAAATGGGACTTGTGGATATAATTCATGTTGCGTCCCTGGAAAAGATTTCCATCCTGAAGAACACCAAGTACTGTATTCTGTTTCAATTCTCAAAATTATCCAATCACTTGTTAAGTATTTATTATCTACTATATGTAAAATCACATTTGGCATTTTGAAGAATATTTACATTGCTTTAGTTCAGGTTAGTAACATTTCCTACAGAGTACAGCGTCTTACGCATAGTATGTGCTCAAAAATATTTTAAATTATTCTTTACAAGACACTTAGCACCAAGGGACTTGCCATTTCCCCAATGTTGATAGTAACACTGAAAAATCTCCGTATTTATAAAATGTGGTGCAAATCTGAATGGAGAGTGATTGTGATCACACTTGTATTTAACACTGTAAGGTGTTGCTGAATGGTCTAATAGGAGAGAACAGAATTTAAACTAGAAACATACAAATAGGGTTCGTTTTTCCATTCAAACGTGATGACGCACGAACAAAGAATGATTGGCCACAGGGGACCTCGACTTGAATCTCATTCTGCCACTTACTAGACCTCAGGGCCCTGGTTCCTCTCCTGAGAGTGGAGACGCGAGGCTGCCGACCGGAGCAACAGAGAGCTCGGAGAGGAGACACCGACCGCTCTGCCACTCTGAGTGCTGCACAAACGCAAGAGCTTGTTAGTAATAAATACACCGTTACACTGACACGTGCATAGGGCTTCATACTATTTTCGCATTCGATCTTCCGAACAGCTCAAGACCTCGCTGGGTGCACTTATTTCCTTCCAGTTTACAGAAGAGGAAACTGAGAGGTTAGGCAACTCGTTCCAGGTTATCTAGAGACACAGTCTGAACCAGAAAATCCTTACTCTCACCCGTAAGCATTAAGCCGCCGTCCCGCCTATTAATATTTAACAGAGGCGCTGAGCTCTCGTAGGGGCTCAACGAATGCGGTTCCCCAAACTGCTGATTTTAAAGCGGCCGCCTCACAGCGACTTCTCCTCCTCGCTGCTTTCTGGCCCGGACAGTACCCAGTCACCTAACCCAGGACCTCCGGGCCGCGCCAGGCTCCTCCCACTCTGCCGCGCGCCAACGCCAACGCCACGCCCCGGCACGTCTACGCATGCGTCGGCGGGAGCGGCGCAGGCCCAGAGGCGGAGGGCCTCCCGGAGGCCACCCCGCCCCGCCCCACCCGGCCCCGCCCCGCTCCGCCTGCTCTCAAAGCAGCGGCATCATCGCCAAAGCCGAAGGATGACCTGACGTCGGCGGCTGTTACAGTCTCCGAAGCTCAGCACAGGTGCTTTGGGTCGGGTCGGAAGCCCTCTTTCCTGCGCGCACTCTAAACTCATTCCCGGGCCCGCTCCGCCCGTCCAGAAGTGGCCTGGCTCTGCGGGCTGGCCTCCCGGTCTGCGGTGGGAGGTAGTTTGTGTACGGTTACCATGGAGACGCCAGTAGGCCTGGCAAAGCGGGAGGGCCGGAGGACGCGCGGGAAGAGGATGCTGCTGCCCTGTGCCTGGGCCTGGACGGTGGAGGAGCGGGCTTTGGAGGGAGTGGGGGAACCGCTGTCCGCAAGGGAGGTGAGACGTATCTCTGGGGACCCTATCCGGTAGTGGTCCACCTTTCTGTCCAGGGAAGGAAGATGGAGGTGATGAGAGTGCCCGTCCCAAGCATTCCGTCGGGGGTCAAGAGGGGTTGTTTGTATTTCTAGACAGTGAGCCCTTAGCCAAGTGCGTGGTGTTTAACAGTAAGATGTGTTGAATAAGAGTGTGGTAGACTAAGGGGCTTTGTTAAAACTGGTGGAGCCCTGCCCTTTACTAGGCAACATATAGGGCCTCACTAAATTAAAGTGTATGTGTAACAATATTTAACATACTTTAAAATACATCGTACATAATACCCTTTATGATCTATTCCCACAAGTCTTACATATCACCCTGCTTTGGTATTATTTTATCTTGGTTGAAAGGCAAAAGCACCACCCTTTATTTGTGTCCTATTCTGTTACTTTATAAGATTCTGGCTAGTTGTTGCTGTTGATTTGGCATAGCTGATATTAAATGAAATACTTAACAAAAATTCTCTGTTTTTGTAAAAGAAAGCACCCTCCACTTAAATATTTAAACTCAAAAAATGTGTGAAAACATTGAACAACCTTTCTTTTGCAATTTATTTTTTTAAATGCAATTTTTCATTCATGGGAGAAATTTTTACTGTATCCCTTTAGCACATAGCACATGGGTAATAGTTAATGTTTTTTAAGGGTCAAGCAGTATGCTAAGGCGCTTTACATGAATTATTTCATTTACTTCTTCTCTAACAGTCCTATAAGGCAATGATTATTACTACCCACCTTTTACAGATGAGGAAACTGGGGCTCGGAGACTTTAGAGGACTTGTCCAGATCACATAGCTGTGAATTGTCAGAGAGCCTTACTCCAGTGTTTGGTTGCTTTACCACCGTTTCTTTGTATGCTCATACAAGAGTAATAATACAAAAGTAATTCTAAATCAGGGGAAGGGTTCTGAGTGGGTTTTTTTTTTTTTGCAGAGAAAAGACTGTGGATCTGGCCAACTTTTCCTCTATTGTAAACATCCTGATAGCTCAGGGTTGCATTAGCAAGAAGCCTTGATTCAGATGGCTATAGCAGCAAAGATAAAGACAAGTCTTTATAATTATGTATAAAGTTCTATAAATGATGACTGAACAGCCTCTCAAACTCCCTGAAAATAAGAAATATTTTGTTTTAAGAAAGAAAAAGGTTCTTCAGTTTAAAACTTCCTGCTCCTGGCAACGTTCATTTTGTAGAAGTCCTGTGGATACCACAGGACAGTGTGGTACAAGATAGAACTCCACCTCTTTCTTCTTTCCCTTCAGAGTCCACTTCTCCTGTTTCCTTTAAAAGGTCTTCTTGCTCTTTGCACCTCCTTCCCCCAGGCTTGCATAGCCAGTGTTGCCTCTGGCCTCTACCTGGCTTTTCAGATGCCAAATCCTGTTAATTCTTCTGTCCTCAGTGCACTTTGCTTATTCTCATCTCTCTTCTTCTTTTTTTTTTTTTTCAGACAGAGTCTCATTCTGTCACCCAAGCTAGTGTCCAGTAGCATTGGTGTAGCTCATAGCAACCTCAAATTCCTGGGTTCAAGCTATCCTCCTGCATCAGCCTCTTGAGTAGCTGGGATTACAGGCACCTGCCACAACACCCGGCTAATTTTTCTATTTTTAGTTTCAGGCTGGTCTCAAACTCCTGAGCTCATGGAATCCTCCAGCCTCAACCTCCCAGAGTGCTAGGATTATAGACATGAGCCACTGCACCTGACCTCCCATCTCTCTTCTTACCTCTATTTCTAGCCTTACTTTCTGTCCTGTGTATTAGGCTTTCTATACTTTGTTCACTGATCACACCATTTATTGAGTCCTACTCCATGCCTTGAAATAAAAGCAAGAAAAGGGAAAGAAAACTAAATCTGAACTCATCTTGCCACAAGAATCGGATGCCAGTTGACATAAATCCAACAGGCTTTTTTAATTGACTGTAATAAATATCTTCAATTAGAGAAGCCATGCAGCCTTTGTCTGGAACTTTCCTGTCTCAAATCTATATTTGAAAGTGGAGTCCAGTGATTATGTAAGTGCTGACCTTCAGCCATGCCTCACATGGAGAATTGAGGCTACAAGTCTAGCAGGCCAATATTAGATGCACAGGCGGTCCTAACACAGTGGGAGGGTGTAGTGAGAAAGACCATCTGTGGACCTTGTGGAGTGTGGCGGGGCACTTACCTCAGGCTAGATGGGTGGGAGAGGCATGCCCAGTAAAGCTTCCTGGAGGAAGTAACTTCTGAGAGTTTGCTGGTGATTATGCAAGAACTACCCTATTTTGCCACTTCTACCCTTTTCCTTCTTTTCCTTCCTGTGCATCTCTGACAGATCACATCATACCTCAAAATACTTAATTTGCTCGTCAACTTCGATGTGATTTCTCTACCTGTTATTTAGTTTGGTTGGTCCAACTCCAATCTTTGTTGCGTTCTCTTTTGTCCACACATACCCTGCATGTTACTGATGTTCTGCCTTGCCTCACTTACTCTCCTAGAAGTGGAGAGAGTAACTATTCTATTCTAACCCCAAACCCAGCCACTGCCACTTGCTCAAATCTAGCTCCTTTTTCATAATCTAGCTCAAGTACCACTTCCTCTAAGAAGTATGCCTGATGCCCTTTCCCAATCATAAATCCCTTCTTCCTTTGTAATCCCCTGACAATTTATCTTTGTTTTTTTCTTTATTGCTGCCCTTAGTTTCTACCTTGTATTAAATCTTTGGATACAAGCGGGGCCAGTATTCAGCTGGTGCACACCAAGAAGACTATTCCTTTGTGAAAATATTGGTATGTCCCTATGTTGGTGGGTAAATAGTTGCAGCCCCAAATCCTGTCGAGTGCCAGCCTCTTACCAGTCCATCTAGTGGGTAATAGTTTGAATTTCATCTCTGGGTAAATGTCCTAGCTTTTTTTTTTTTTACTATTGTTTAAGACACTATCCAGCTCAAAAAAATTGTTATGGAAATTAATTGAGATAATGTATAGTGCTTGGTATTAAATTAAATGTTTAGCTAGCACTAGTGGTCCTTCTTGCTTGAGAGCAAAGACAGTATTTTATTCCTCTCTGTATCCTGGAGATCCAAGCACAGGCTTGCACATAGAAAATGATTAATCCATATTAGGTGAATGGATTAGCTTCACGCATCACAAAAATTGTGTAAGTTAAAATTTCTTTGGTACTATTATGTTCTGATCAGGAATACTTCAAGTAAACAGATTTTCAAACTCTGAGTGACTGTTTTTCAAGCTGGCAAATAACAATCTCTAGTAACTTGTAATTTAACCAGTATAAAGAAAAAACCTACCCCTCTAAAAAAACCCTTACTTTTAACTCAAGTCGCTTGTATCACTAAACATTTTCATGATTCATTTAGTTAATATACTAATATTAATATTAGTATAATTTAGTTAATATACTAATATTAATAAAAGATTAAATGTGCAGATTTGACAGTATTATACCAGTTTCTCACAATACAACTATTAAAGTGAGATTTGGGGTGGGGAAGAGAAAGGAAGAGAGATAGAGAATGTTGTGAAAGAATTTGTGGTAAAAATTTACAGACATAAAGGTTTTTAAGGCCCTTATCTACATTGTTTCCACAAGCACAGTATTTGGTCAAATTTCTGCCTAAATAATTTACAGAATTCTTAGAATTTGACCTGAGTAAATGTTTCTTCTTCATTACTCTGTGAAAGAGTATAGTTTTCAAAGCAAAGTAAAAGACAGCCAGGGAGAACCTTAGGTCAGAAATGAAAGCCCATTATTTCTCCCAAAGCACTGTCTCTAATCTTTATTAGGTTTGCCAGATTGCTTTCGGACACTGCTTATTAGTGCTGTGTGAGGCCAAAGGGGGTGGCAAACCTAATTTAGGCTCTGGAGGAAACCTGTTCATTGTACAGAAAGAAACTTCTTCTCACTATGTAGCACAATTTCTTCAGCAATGGGTCTTTTAAAAACAAATCAAAACTGTCATGCCCATCTAAATTGCATGTTGTAGAACTGGGTTTATATTATGCATCAAAAATAATATACATAAATATACATAAGACACTTTATTTTTTAATTAATAGCATTTGCTCTTTTAAAATGAAGAATTGATCATGTCAGCAGTATTAGAAATAAAATGTAGGCTCAGTGCCTATAGCTCAGTGGCTAGGGCGCCAGCCACATACACGGGAGCTGGCTGGTTCGAATCCAGCCCGGGCAGCCAAACAACAATGGCAACTACAACCAAAAAATAGCCAGGAGTTGTGGTGGGCACCTGTAGTCCCACCTACTTGGGAGGCTGAGGCAAGAGAATCATTAGAGCCCAAAAGTTTGAGGTTGCTGTAAGCTGTGATGCCACAGCACTCTACTGAGGGTAACAAAATGAAACTGTTTCAAAAAAAAAAAAAAAGAAGAAAAGAGCCTGCCATAGTTTTTGATAGTTGTGTTAAATGTACTTTTTTTTTGAGAGAGAGTCTTACTCTGTCTTCCTGGGTAGAGTGCTGTGGTATCATCATAGCTCACAGCAATCTGAGACTCCTGGGTTCAAGTGATCCCCTTGCCTCAGCCCCCCAAGTAGCTAGGATAACAGGTGCCTGCCGCAATGCCCAACTAGTTTTTGTATTTTTAGTAGAGATGGGATCTCACTCTTGTTCAGGCTGACCTCAAGCAATCTTCCCACCTCAGCCTCCCAGAGTGCTGGGGTTACAGGCGTGTGCCACAGTCCCTGGCCCGAAACAGACACAATTCTAATGATAACACCTTAAATTCAAAATCCTGCATCAAAAATTCCAAAAATAGGGTGGTGCCTGTGGCTCATAGGGCGCCGGCCCCATATACCGAAGGTGGCGGGTTCAAACCCTGCCTCGGCCGAACTGCAAAACAGAAAAATATCCAGGCCTTGTGGTGGGCTCCTGTAGTCCCAGCTACTCCAGAGGCTGAGGCAAGAGAATCGCCCAAGCCCAGGAGTTGGAGGTTGCTGTGAGCTGTGTGATGCCACGGCACTCTACCCAGGGCAGTAAAGTGAAACTGTCTCTACAAAAAAAAAAAAATTCTGAAAATAATATTGCTTATTGAGTAACTTTTTACTTTTTGAACTAAACACTTTCCTTTTCATATGAAAAGAATGACATATTGTTTGTAGTTTCTGTCTTACTCTTTTCTGCAGAAGCTGTTGGGGTGGGGCCCAATGAAAACAAATGTTCTTTTCTATTGTTATGTAACAATTTACTATATAGAAACATAATAGGGAAAATCTTCCTTGTTTGTATAAGGAATCACCTTTTTAAATTTAAATTTTTAATTATGGGTACATAATATGTAGTTGTATATGTTTGTAGGGCGCATATGCTATTTTGATGCAGGAATACAGTGTGAATTAATCAAATCAGGGTCATGGGGGTATGTGTCACCTCAGGCATTTGTCATTTCTTTGTGTTAGCAACAGGAATCACTTGTTGATTCTACTTGGAGAGATAAAATCTTTTTAGTTTCTTTGGACATATGTCACAAACCAGTTTTCTGTTTTGCAGAACTTATTCCAAACTTGACCAGCTGAAATATGTTAGTAATTTGTAGAAATCAATCTCTCTAGAAAGGAGGTTTTATGGGGTTGGAGTCTTTTTGGGGAGGAGGGGTGTTAAAGATGTATTGAAAGATATGATAATGCCATAAACTAATTAGAATTTTTTAAAAATCTGGACTATTTTAAAGTTTAGATTTGTCTCCATGGGATACACCAACGTTTGAGAAGGATTTGCGTTTTCCTGGCCCTTGTGAGGAAGGTAGGTTGGGAAAGGATTATTTGATATTCGTATCTGGTGTTTATTGATATACAACACTATCTCAAATTGAAGGTGATTTGGATAAATTGATTGAAACATTACCAATAAGTGTGGCGCTGAACCATTCTCTTTGTTGTAAAAGCAAATGTAGCTTGGATATAGGCCTGTCTAAAATTGGAGGGCAGTAGGGAACAAAGGAACCTTTGGTTACAAATTTTAACCAGAACCCCCACTGTTTTTTGTTGATCCAAGAATAAGAGATGATTCTCTTTTCCTAGTCTGTCTTTTGTGATTAATCTTTCTTCTCTCTAGGTTTTGCTTTCATCCTGGGTCTGTTTCTCGCATGTTTTTTTCCTCCAGTTGTGTACAGGCACAACTTTGTAGTCTATATTTTTGAGAGCTATTCCCCCATCCTGACCTTTTGTTTGGTGAATTTTTAATTAAAAATGGTTTCTGATTTTTTTAAGCTTAATATAGAGGTATGGTTTAATTATATGGATGGGTTTAACCATACCCTTCTAAAGTACTGGATAAAAATAGTTGATTTATTTTAATCATATATTTGCAGGGTGTGGTGTCTATCTGCAGAACATTTTACTTCAAAAGGAAAGATGCTGTCTCCAAATGATAAAAAGTTAGAAAAACTGGATCCATTCTATCGACCTTCAGTGTCCAAGCAGAAGACCAGTGCAGAGATCATAAGTGAAGCACGAAATGCGTTAAGAACAGTTCGAACTGAAAGACCTTTTACACCAAAGGAAGACCAAAGAAAATTATTTGGACCTGCATCTTCAAGAACACCAGAAAATAGGCCTCCTTCCTCCTTCAGGTACATGACATTTCACTTTCATGGACTCTCAGCTATTTAAGCACCAGGTTACACTTGTCCTTAAATTCCATGAGGTGTCCCAAAGTAGAAAAATTAACAAACCCATGTTATATTTTATATTTTTAATATTTATAGATCAACATGTAGAGAAATATTTTGTAAATAAAGGTACAGTTAGCTACTATTGCCCGTTTTCCATATGTATGTATGTGTGGTGACATTTGGGGCACCCTGTAATTATAGAGATTGAGTCTTTTTAATAAACTATATCTTAGAGCAGTTTTAGGTTCATAGCAAAATTGAGTAGAAAGTACAGAAGTTTCACATATATCCTGTGCTCCCACACATGCATAGCCTCCTCCATTATCAACATCCCCCAGCATTTGTTACAATTGATGAACCTTACATTGACACATCATTAGTACCCAAAGACTATGGTTTATGTTAGGGTTCACTCTTGGTGTTGTACATTCTATGTATTTGGACAAATTTATAATGACATGTGTCCACTATTATAGTACCATGCAGAGTAGTTTCACTACCCTAAAAGTCCTTTGCTCTGTTTGTTTATCCCTTCTTCCCCCGATCCCTGGAAACCTCTGATATTTTTACTATCTTCATAGTTTTGCCTTTTCTAAAATGTCATATGCTACAGTTGGAATCTTAGAATCATATAGTATGTAGCCTTTTCCACCTGGAGTGTTCCACTTAGTAATATGCATTTAAATTTCCTCCTTGGTTTTTCATGGTTCAAATAGCTCATTGCTTCTTAGCAATGAAAAATATTTCCTTATCTGGATATACCCTGATTTATTTATCCATTCATCTACTGAATGACAGACATCTCAATTGCTTCCAGATTTGGCAGTTACAAATAAAGAACTTTTAAGCAAGGTATAATTCTTCAAAACCTTATAGTTTAAATAAATGTGCATGTTTTTATGTGGTTATAAGTTTTCAATTCCTTTGAGTAAATACCAAGAAGAATGATTTTTGGATCATATGGGGAGAGTATGTTAGTTTTGTAAGAAACTGCCGAATTGTCTTCCAAAGTAGCTATACCATGTTGCATTCCCACCAGCAATGAATGAGAGTTCCTATTCCCTTGAATTCTTGCCAGCATTTGATACTGTCAATACTCTAGATTTTGGACATTCTAATAGGTGTGTGGTGGCAACTTATTGTTTTAATTGGGATTTCCCTGATGACATATGATGTGGAACATCTTTTCAATGAGCTTATTTGCTATCTGTATGTCTTTGGTCAGGCATCTGTTAAGGACATGGCCCATTTTTTTAAGTGGGTTGTGTTCTTACTGTTGAATTTTAAGAATTCTTGGTGTATTTTGATAATAATCCTTTATTTTATGTTTTTTGAAAATACTTTGTCCCAGTCTGTGGTTTTTCTTCTTCTTCTCTTGATGGAATCTTAGAAATTTTTAATTTTAATAAAGTCAAGCTCATCAATTCTTTTTTTCAGGAATTTTACAGCCTTGGATGTTGCATATAAAAGTCATTGCCATATTCAAGGTCATCTATACTTTCTCCTATGTTATATTCTAGGAGTTACATAGTTTTGTGTTTTATATTTAGGACTGTGATCCATTTTGAGTTAATTTTTGTGAAGGGTGTAAGGTCCTTATCTAGATGATGATAATTAATATTATTTTGCCTGTGGATGTCCTGTTGTCCCTGCACCATTTGTTGAAAAGGTACTTTTTCCCCAGTGTCCTGTCTTCACTCCTTTGTCAGAGTCAGTTGACTTTGATTTCGTGGGTCTGTTTCTGGACCCTCTCTTCTGTTCCACTGATCTATTTGTGTGTTCTTTCTCCAGTGCCGCCCTCTGTTGATTACTGTGGCTTTATAGTATGCCTTGAAATCCAGGAATGTTAGTCATTCAAATTTGTTCTTCTCCTTCAATATTGTGGTGGCTATTCTGTGTCTTTTGCCACTTTATAGAAACTTTAGAATCAGTTTGTTCATATCTATGAAATAACTTCCTGGGGGTTTTATTGGAATTGCATTGAATCTATAGATCAAGTTAGGAAAAACTGACATACTGACAAGATTGAGTCTTCCTATGTATGAAAGTGGAACATCTCTCTGTATATTTTGTTCTTTGATTTCTTACACCAATTTTTTTAGTTTTCTTCATATAGATCTTATATATATTTTGTTAGATTTATACCTAAGTATTTCATTTTTGAGGTGCTTATATAAATGGTATTGTGTTTTCATTTCAGTTTCCACTGGTTCATTGTTGGTATGCAGGAAAGTGACAGACTTTTCTTTTGGTATTAAACTTGAACCCTGCAACCCTGCTAAAATCACTAATTAGTTATAAGAGCTTTTTGTCAATTCTTTAGGATTTTCTTCATAGATGATCATGTCATCTATAAACAAATACAGTTTTATTTCTTCCTTCCTAATCTGTATGCCTTTGATTTCTTTAGCTCTGTATAGTAGGGTATTGAAAAGCAGTGGTAAGAGGTAAGATCCTTGCCTTGTTCCTGATCTTAGAAAAGTATGAATTCTTTCACCATAAAGAGATATATGGCTATGGGTTTTTTTCTTTTAAGTGTTCTTTATCAAGTTGAAGAAGTTTCCTTTTATTCCTTATTTACTGAGAATTTTTTTTTTATTATGAATGAGTGATTTTGTCAAATGCTTTTTCTGCATCTATTGATTGATTAGGTGATTTTTCTTTATTAACCTGTTGGTGTGATAGATTACATTGATTTTCAAGATAGTTTTTTTTAAGTTTGATTCTTATTCAAGGTTTCTAAAACTGTTCCAAATTTTGGGCTCAGGAAGTTGAAATTGTTGTAGTGCTTGTTATACCACCTTTATAAGATGATATGAACAAACCTTTTTAAAAATCACTGTATAATTTCTTCTTTCATTCTTTAGTATTTTTCATTCTTCTTAAAGTAATCAAAAGTCTTGTTTTTTTTTTTTTTTTGAGACAGAGCCTCAAGCTGTCACCCTGTAGAGTGTTGTGGCATCACAGCTCACAGCAACCTCCAATTCCTGGGCTCAAGCGAGTCTCTTGCCTCTGCCTCCCAAGTAGCTGGGACTACAGGCGCCTGCCACAACGCCTGGCCATTTTTTTTTGGTTGCAGCCGTCATTGTTGTTTGG
>CAUYON010080254.1:0-10415 GCA_963573935.1 Arctocebus calabarensis | reverse complement strand
ATTTCAAAAATATATAGATTGCAAATAAGCACATGAAAAGATGTTCAATATACTAGCTATAAAGGAAATGCAAATTAAAACCAAAATGGTATCATCACATACCTATCAGAACAGTTAAACTAAAAAAGTGACATTAAAAGTGAGCAAGAATGGGGGTGGCGCCATATATTGAAGGTGGCGGGTTCAAACCTGGCCTCGGCCAAACTGTAAAACAGAAAAATAGCCAGGCATTGTGGTGGGTGCCTGTAGTCCCAGCTACTTGGGAGGCTGAGGCAAGAGAATTGCCTAAGCCCAGGAGTTGGAGGTTGCTGTGAGCTGTGATGCCACAGCACTCTACTGAGGGTGATAAAGTAAGAGTCTCTCTACAAAAAAAAAAAAAAAAGTGAGACTGTCTCTAAAAGTGGGCAAGGATGAGGAGAAATTTTGGTGACAATGTAAAGTGGTACTACCACTCTGGAAAAATTTAGCAAGTTTTAATAAAAACTAAACACACAACAACCAAAGGCCCATCACTTGCTCCTGAGCATCTGTCCTAAGGCTTACACAGAAATCCGTACACAAATGTTTATATCTTCTTAACATCCACTGTTTTGGGCAGTGCCTGTGGCTCATTGAGTAGGGCGTCAGTCCCATCTACCAAAGGTGGTGGGTTCAAACCTGGCCTCAGCTGAATTGCAAAACAGAAAAATAGCCAGGCATTGTGGCAGGCGCCTGTAGTCCCAGCTACTTGGGAGGCTGAGGCGGGAGAATCGCCTAAGCCCAGGAGTTGGAAGTTGCTGTGAGCTGTGTGACACCAGGGCACTTTACCAAGGGCGATAAAGTGAGACTTTGTCTCTACAAAAAAAAAAAAAAAAAATCCAGTGTATCTTTACAGGTGGGTAGTACAAGCTCCATTATTTTTATAGCTATAAAAAATGAAGATTGAAGAGGCTAGTTGTTTACTTAGGGTCACACATATACACGGCAAATGGTAGAACCAGGCCTAAATTCTAGACAATAATTCCAAAGCTAGAAGTTTTAACATCCCATGTGGGGGGTGATCTTATAACACTTTAAAAAGTTAGAACATAAAAGGGAAATTTCATCTTAGTTCATTAACTATTTAACAGCACTTACTTTGAATATCGAACCATTGGAGCACAGACTTTTACCAGCTGCCCAGAATGAAACATTTCTATTGGATCTTTTTTTCTTTCTTGACATATTGTGGTTTGTATGCAGTCACTCTTCATGAATACAGACTTGTTTCAAATCTGAAGACGACAGTTTGCATAGAGAAAAGCATACTTTGACTAGAGATGAATCAATTCAATTGGCAATAACATATTTTTTTATTGGGCTTGTACGTTCAGAAACATTTTAGCTTCTTTTAACAGTACCAAATAGGATACTACAGAATTCTGCCTCTATTTAAAACATAAATAAATGTGGAAAATGATACAAAATAGGGGAAAAACAAGATGTGGAAAACAACAAGATATTTTCCTAGTGTGCCATGTTATGAGGTTTCCTGTTATCTACAAATTTTTTCTATGTTTTCTGGGGAGATTGATAAACCAAGAAATTTGTTTGCATTATTTCATATATATTACTCTGTATGACTAGAACTTTTAGATACTAGGTTTTATTTAGGAAAGTTAAATGGCCTTAATAGGGACAACTCTAAGTAGAAAGCATTTCTAAAGATATTCTGGTATTTTTCAATCCTATTTTTTGTATCTATGAATCAAAAGGTAAACAAATTTTATTATTTAAAAAAAGCTTAAATGTGGTATGATCCAGAAATATTTCAGCTATAATCTATTATAACTATATAATCACTTTTATACCTCCAAGATACAAGTGATGAAATTATGTACTTCATAAATATAATTTCTGATACTTAAAATCCTATCATTTCTTCTTATTTTTCAAATTTCAAATTTTGGTCTTAGTGACTTAGAAACAGATATAAGCCAACTTTAGAAAGGTGTAATTGCTCAAAATTGAAAGTGTTTAACCTCTAGGTTACGAGACCAAGGTAGCAAGGACCTTGCAAGAAATCCTTTAAGTGCCAACATTTAAGTAACAGGCTGAGGAAAAGGGAATTGCAAAGGAGATTGAGACACATGAACTTTGGTGTTAGGAGGAATAAACCTTAAAAACCAAGCGAATAGAGATTACTACAAAAGAGGGAAGGGATAAGCATCTTACATATCACAGAAAAGGTAACTATGTCATAGCTGACTTTAGCAGGATTGACTTCATCCTTATTCATTCATGTCATTGGAGTAAATGGCACAATGGGGGCCTCCTTCAATATGTATTTTCTGAAAGAATAAATCAGTAGCTCTCAGCCTTGGTTATATATTACAATGACTTAGGGAGCTTTTAACAATCAGGATGCCCAAGCTATTCTCCAAATCAACTAAATCTGAATATCTGGGCTTAGGATGCAGGAATAAGTGTTTTTTTTTTTTTTTTCCATATGCTCTACGCATGAACCAAGCATAAGCACAGAGAAGAAGCCAAGCTAGGATAAACAAGAGATTTCTTTGTCCCTTGCTGACATGAGATGGGCACCACGAACCAGATGCCACTCCACCCAAGTCTGGGACAAGGAATAAGTGTTTTTTAACAAAGTGCAGCCAAGTTTGGAATTACTGGAAATAAGTAAATCCATACATTCCATAGTACCTGGAACAATTGTTTAAATGGGTTCCTACCTTATCTATGCTCTTTAGGATACAGATTGAGTCTTATGTTTGTCAACTCATGCCAGTATATATAAGAGGGGCTCAAAATTTTCATTGTATGAATGAATATTATAAATACTTTCAAAATCTTCCAATGGGGGTTATCCAGGGGAGGAAAAACTACCCCCCAGGATTTGTTCACTTCAGTTGTTAAGAGTATTAAGACCGATTAAGTCTTTAAAGCACGTAACAGCATTTAACACAGGGTAAGTACTATTATAGCACCTTCTTGAAATACTATTGGCAGAATGCAGAGAACCATGTAGCTCTGGAATTGTAAATCAAGTTTCTTGGGTACACACCTACTTTACAAAATGAAAAAATATTACAGCTTCTTTTTGCGAAGAAACGATTAAGACCTTTTTATACGTGGGGTTGACCCTGTTAATTGGTCAGTATTTATCTTAAAAGAAATCGAGGTCAATAATATTGATGTATTACCAGAGAATATATAAATGGAAACCAACTTGATTTTACAATGTCAATAGTGTTAGTTGAGACTGAGATTATCAATGTGTAGCTAAGAACAAATTAGGGGTCACTTATAGCACAAGATTTAAACTGAGAGGAAGAGGCAGAAAAAGCAAAAGGTCAAGGTCTCAAGCAAAGGAGGGCAGAGACAAGGAATCCTACTTGTCTTTTCGCTGTTCAGTCTTCCTTCTTCATCAACGCTCCCTAATTCCCCGCACTGTTGAGACCCAGCAACTTTTTCTTCTCAAACTTTTCCCGCGGGATTTTATCCCCGGATTGCGAATCCAGGCGTTGGACAGATGCGTGGAGCTATGCTACCACTCAGTCGCGCTCGCTGGGAAGAGCAAAGGAAGCTCGCCTCGCCTCTGCAGCCTTGCAGCACGAGGCCCCTGTTCTCAGGTCTGATATTTGCATCAGAGGGACGCGCTGCGGCCGCGTCCCGGCGCCCGCTAGTCCTCGGCCAGGAGAATGGCTCGGAGCTGCAGGGAGATGGCGGGGAACGCTTCCGGGCTCCGAAGCCCCAGCCGCTCCCAGCCAGCGGCCGAGTTAGTTCGTTAGGCCGGCGCGGATTCGCAGGCTGGCGGGGCGGGCGGCGCCGGGATTCTGCGTCACCGCCTGGGCGGGGTGATCTCGTTGCTGACGCCATCAACTCGGCACCTGCCAACATGGAAGGTGGCGACGGCTGCGTTGCTGTGGCTGGCCTTGGGATACGGGGCTCTGGGGCGGCTGCAGCGACAGTCCGGGAGCTTCTGCAGGACGGTAAGGAGTCTGGCTGGGTCGTGGGGATGGGAGGCCGCGCTGCTCCGCACCTGGGCTGGGCGATGGATTCAACCCTTCGCTTTGCAGAAAGTTTTTCAGTCTCGACGTGACCACTCCCCTCTGCCCGGCCCCCTGGCGTCCGAGTATTGGCCTAGCCGACGTGTTTCTCCAGGGGTTTGCTCCCTCTTCCCTCTAGTGTTTTCCGGACACTTGATTTCTGGTTGCTAGTCATTTCAACTCGACCCCGCCAAGCGCCCAGGGCTTCCCTGAAGTTGAGGGACCTCGCACCTGGTGGCCCGCGTTGGTAGCCAACAGCTGCTGCCTCAGTTCTTGACCAAAGGGTGAAGGATTCGAATCCTTTACAATCTGAGACTTGGAACAGATGACGCTTGTTGAAATAAGGGCTCGTTTTTAAGTAGCGTTAGAAATGCCTACTCCTTTAACAAATTTTGGGACTATATACAGGTGTTCCTTCTTGTAGCCTTGTGTGCTTTTTTTATGGGGCAACTATCCACAATCAAGCAGGAGGTAGAGCATTCCTTCAGGTTGGGATTAACCGTTTGTTTTGAATGTAGCAGTCACGTTTATTGCTAGTCAGTTTTGGAGAGAAGTTGCCCAAAATAAGCAAAGTTAAATATAATACTCTTGGAAAGCACAATGAGTTGTATTAATCCATGTCCGAAATCTCTTATTCCTCAAAGTTCAAACTTCTAACCATAAAAATAAGGCATCTTCTCTTATGTTCTTAACTTTCCCTCTCATCATATCCTATGTATTATACTTTGTATTAAAATCATTCGTATACTTGCCTTAATGTCTTTTACTGTATTTTGAAACTTCTTTTTACATTCCACAGTGTAAATAGTAGTATCTTGCAGTAGGTGCAGAATAAATGTTTTTGTTTTTCTATTGGTGGGATTTTTGAGTTTTCTTTTCTTTTTTTTTTTCTTTGAGATGAGTTTTGCTTTTTTTGCCTGGGCTACAGTGCAGTGGTGCCTTCACAGCTCACTGCAGTCTCAAGTTCCTGGGCTCAAATTATCCTCTTCCTGCCTCTGCCTTTCCAGTACCTGGGACTACAGGTGAGTGCCACCATGCTTTACTAATTTTAATTTTTTGTAGAGATCCTGCTATGTTGCTCAGGCTGGTCTCCAACTCCTGGCTTCCCACCTGACCTCCCAAAGTGCTGAGACTACAGGCATAAGTCATTGCGCCTGGCCTAGAATAAATGTTTTTTAAACTGAATATCATCATGAGATGCATATGCACATATTTGTTGACCAAAGTGGGTTATAAATGCTTGAAATAAATTTCTAAATTATTGTTAGTTTTCTCTGACTGTAGAATATTTTGTCATTTAACTACTTGACTTCTCATGGTAATTTCTATTCTTTTGTCAAAATAAGTGATGTTTTCTGAACTAGATAGTGTTAGAGTCTTAGGTTATGGTCTCTATCCAGTGCATCTTTGTATCTTCTTATTTTTTCTCTTTTTACTTTTGCTTTTTCTTTTAGAGGTAGAGTCTCTGTCACAGACCAAAGTGCAGTGGTGTGATCACAGCTTACTATAAGCCCACAATGAACTCCTGGGCTCAAGTGATCCTCTTTCTGCCTCCACCTCCCAAGTAGCGAGAATGGTAGGTGCACGCCTCCATGGCCAGCTAATTTTTTAAAAATTTTTTGTAGAGTTGGGGTCACAATGTGTTGCCTAGGCTAGTCTTGAATTCCTGGCTTCAAATGATCCCCCCACCTCAGCCAACCAAAGTGCTGGGATAATAAGCAGGAATCACTGTGCCCAGCCTGTATCTTAATTTAAATTCAGTTTAAGTTTGGCGCTCCTGGTATATGTGTAATTTGTGCTCTCAAGTAGCTCACCAACTAGTAGGAGAAATCGTGTAGAGCTATAAAGGTAGGCACTGTTATATAATGTTGTAAGGATAGCAGTAGGATTGTCTTCAAAGTGAAGCTTTAATAGAGGAAGGAGGGTGACAGCTGGTTAGGGAGTATCAGGAAAGGCTTTCTAGGTGGAGTGGTTTTGAACTGTAAATGGACTTCCCCAGTTGAACAGTGAAAGGAGTAACACAGGCCAGACACTGAGTGTGTGTTTCACCAGGCTGCATTTTAGGAATTGTAATCAGTTCTTAGATGGTTCTTTAAAGAACCCCTAACATTTAGAATTTGTCTCTACTGCCCCCTCTTACCCCTAACATTTAGTATTAAGCATTTTGATAAGTAAATGTGAATTACTCTATTAGAATTTGTCACTAATAAAGGATAGGATTGGTGAGCAGATGCATAGTTTGAAGATTTGTGAGGTGTTTCTGATGTTCTTCCTATGGGATGAGGAAACTATAAAAGAGAAACATTATATTTATCTAAGGACTGTTAGTCCTCATTGTGTTTGATCTTTGCAAGCTCTTTGACTTACTTTCTTTAACCTGGCTCTACTTTTGGATTTTGCCATTCTTTTCCTATTTCTCTTTTCATGAACACTCTTTTGTCTCTTTGATTGCTTTCATTTTCTCTATCCACTCCCAAATTTTGGGTGTTTTCTGGGTGTCTGAACCCTATTTTCTTCATTTCTGTTTGTTGTGTATTCTCAGATTTTTTTTCTGAAATCATCGGATCTTTTTCTGTGGTTTTTTGTGGTCCTCACCTCTTCTGAACCATAGAACTAAGTTTCTGTCTACTGGACATTTGCATTTTGATGGTGAATACACACTACTAGTTCTACAATGAAAACCTATAAATGAACAAATAATACAAGTTCTACATATGAAAAAATGAAATGAATTCATTGTTTTTCATTCCTGTCTCCTTTTTCCTTTGGTAGTCTTTGTTATCTCTGTTAACTATGCAGTTAATTAAATGTGTGTTGTTCCCCATGTAGATGATGAGTTCCTTACGTGCAGAGTTTTGTTCATGTTCATCTTCATATATTCAGTGCCTAGCTTAGTGCAGAACTAAATCACTGTTAGTTACTTAATCAAGAAACTTGGATTTGCTCTACCTAATCACCCACTTTCAGCTTGTCACTAAGTTCTCTTACACATTATGCTGTCTACAAATTTGTTACTTCTTTGACATTCTTAGTGCCACTGTCTTTTTCAGGCCTTTAATATGCTGCTTAGGCTTTTATCTTATTTTATTTTTAATGTTACTTCCTGCTTTATTTATTCACTTATTTAGAGACAGATTCTTACTCTGTTGCCCAGGCTAGAGTGTTGGAGCATCAGCCTAGTTCACTGCAACATCAAACTCTTTTCAGTCTCCTGAGTAGCTGAGACTACAGGCATGTGCAACTAGTCCTAGCTATTTTTTTTCTATTTTTATTTTTTATTTATTTGTTTAAGACAGGGTCTCACTCTGTCACCCTGGGTAGAGTGCTGTAGTGTCATAGCTCACAAGAACCTCAAACTCTTAAGCTTGAGCAATCCTCTTGTCTCAGCCTCCTGAGCGGCTGGAACTACAGGCATGTACCACAGTACCCTTCTACTTTTTCTATTTTTAGTAGAGACAGGGTCTCATTCTTGGTTGGGCTTTCACTCTTGGTCAGACTGATCTTGAACTCCTGAGCTCAAGTAGTCCACCCACCTTGGCTTCCCAGAGTGCTAGGATTACAGGTGTGAGCTACTGTGCCCAGTCTTTTTTCTATTTTTAGTAGAGATGTCTTGCTCTTGCTGTTGCTCAGGCTGGTCTCAAACTTGTGAGCTTAGTATATAATCCTGCTTTGGCCTCCCAGACTTAGAGGTATGAGCCACCATACCTTGCCTTGCTTAGGCTTAGTACTTTACTAGCCCCTGTGGCTCTATTTCATTGGTATGCTGGTAAATTTGTTTTCTGGGAAGATAGAAAAAGCCCAAATTCTGTAGTGTTTGCTGTTTTCTGTGGTGTAAATACTCTTATCACAGTCAACTTTACAATACCTACATCTAAAGAGAACTGGCTCACAGAATTCCTGGAAATTTAACAGTTTGCTCTCAAGAGCCAATATGAGTCAACCTCAACACACTATTTTGTGACTAATCTCTTTTCAATCATCAACCACTGCCAGAATTATTATCGTAGAATACAAAGCTGACAGTGCAGTTTCTTTGCTTCAAGTGACTTAGAATTCGAACATTTTGGATTCAAACTGCCTTCCAACCTTGGCACCTCATATATAATTTTTTTTTTTTAACCATTTCTGCCCAACAGTCTGTGATATTATAGTTAGCATTTCCCATATTTCTCAAAATATGCCTTGGCATATGCTGCTGCTGAATCTTCCCTTTACTTGGAATGACCTTTTTTTTTTTTTTACAATAAAGATGTATTAGTATTTTAACTAACTGGCCTCATTTTTCCCACTTACGACATAACCAGTAAAATATTTTCAAAATGTTGAACATCCCAATTACACAATCAATGTGTGCTTACATGCATCATTGTTTTATGATTAACCCCCTGAAAAAATACTCCTGTGTTTTTATTGTGGCTTACATTAGCCATTAAGTTATCATAATAAAATTGATACTAATAACATTCACATAATATTAAATGGCCTCTCAAAACCCTCTAGACATTAAGAATAGAGGTATAGGGCGGTGCCTGTGGCTCAGTGAGTGGGGCGCCGGCCCCATATACTGAGGGTGGCGAGTTCAAACCTGGCCCCGGCCAAACTGCAACAAAAAATAGCCGGGCTTTGTGGTGGGCGCATATAGTCTCAGCTACTTGGGAGGTTGAGGCCTAAGCCCAGGAGTTGGGGGTTGCTGTGAGCTGTGATGCCATGGAACTCTGCCAAGGGCAATAAAGTGATATTCTATCTAAAAAAAAAAAAAAAAAACAAAACTAGAGGTATAGCATCAAATAATTTGATAACTGAATATTATCAATATTTGCTTTTGAATAATTTTAGTACTTTCAGTATAAAACACCCTAAATATATTAATAATTATACCTATATAAATATAAGTTATTGTTCATATGAAAAAAATGATCAAATTATTTTGAAAGTACATTGTTCCCAAAAACAAATATGCAAAAATAAAGCCTGAAAATGTGTTTTAGTTTTTACTTGTGTGAATTTCCTGATGCACTTAGAGTGAAGTTTTAATTAAATAAATTATGCACCTTTATAGTAACTATAAATTCTCTCTTTGTATGAACTCTCTGGTGATACTTAAGTTGTATATTTGAGATTAACTCTTTTCACACATATTATACTTATAAGGTTTCTATAGTATGAATTCTGTGATATATTTTACTTTTGTAGGATTTTTCTTCAGGATGAATTTCTTGGTTTTGTCTAAGGCCTGAACACTAAGGAAAGACTATGCTGTAGCCTCTACATTTTTAAGGTTTCCTTATGGTATAGATTTTTTAATGTTCACTAAGGCTTGAAAGACAGTTAAAAGCTTTGCCACATTCCTCATATTGGTAGGTGTTCTTTTCAATATTATAGATTCTTTGATGTTGAATAAGATGTGAAAAAGGCTTTGCCATATTCGGAAATGACCTCCTTAACTGCCGGGTCAAGTCCTTAATTCTGAGGACTGCTTCGCATATTAGAAAGAAATGTGGTCTCAGAATTAAGAAGTAGCCCAAGCATCAGTTTTCCTTTTTTATTAAATCATAGCTATGCACATTAATCCAATCATGGGGTGCAGTGTGCTGGTTTCGTATACAATCTGAAATATTTTCATCAAAATGGTTAACATAGCTTTCATGGCATTTTCTTAGTTATTGTGTTAAGAGCTTTATATTCTGCATTTAGTAAGTTTCACCTGTACTCTTCTAAGAGGCACCATAGGTGTGGTCCCACCAATTACCCTCCCTCCACCCATCCTCTCCAAGTTTTCCTTTTTTTATTCCATTACGGTATTTTGAAAAATAGTCAAAAATATGAGTCTTTACTTTGAGCAGGATGATACTTTCAGCTGATACATGGATTAATTACTTTATTTAACTACTATTGAGCACCTACCATGCGTCTGTTCAGGTATTAGTGATATAACAGTAAACAAAACAAAGACCTCAGTCTCATGGAGCATATCTTACAGTAGATATACACAGTTTAAGTTTTCTTGTAAGTACTCTATATTGCTTATTTTATAATCTCTGTGAGGGCAGTATTATCTGTATCTACCATATGGTTAGGAGTTGTGGTTTGTACTTACCTTGAGCTTATGTCTGTTTATCTGCTTTTATCTCTGTTTCTCTCCATTTTTCTCCTAGTCACAGATTTGTGGACTTCCATATATTAAGACATCTTCTTAACATCTAGCATCACTTCTTTTTTCTATTAAGGCTCTATTTTTTTTTTTTTTCCAACTTCACTACAGTTAGCTTTATTGGAAAACATGGTTTTGTTCTTTACAGAAAATCAAATGCGTCCTGAAACATTTCAGAAACTGGCTGTTATTACCACCCTGGCTAGCAGAGATTATGGAAGTGCCAAGGCCAGGGGCTGATG
>CAUYON010080253.1:0-13788 GCA_963573935.1 Arctocebus calabarensis | reverse complement strand
GAGCTCAGGCAATCCACCCGCTTCAGCCTCCCAGAGTGCTAGGATTACAAGTGTGAGCCACCGTGCCTGGCCTGGAGCATAGTTTTAATATGAAATATCCAGACTTCAGTAAGAATAGAAGGAAGAGAAAAAAAAAAAAAATATATATATATATATATAAAAGAGAAGACCAAAGCAACAGATGAAAAGATAGAAATCTGGGACAGAGACTAGAATCTATAAAAGAATAAAATGGGTATTCTAGAATTGAAAAATACATTATCTGAGAGGAACACTGGGTGGGTTACACAACAGAATGTTCACAGCAGAATGCAGGATTAAAGAACTCAAAGAGAAGTCAACAGAAAATAGACAAACCAAAACACAGAGACAAAAAAACAATAAAAATAAAAACATAACTGAGCACAAAAGACACATGGAATACAGTTAAAAGATCTAACATAAATATTGTATTCTCAGAAGAGAAGAAAATGAACCAGAGGCGTTATTTTAAGAGATATGTAAATACTAAAAAAAAATGCATTCTTTACTTTTTAATAAATGCTCAATAAGTGTCGAGGAGGTCAAATTTATTAATAATGTTTAAAAACTTTTTATATCCTTACTAATGTTTTTGACTAATTATTGAGACATGTATACTAAAATCTCTAACTTTGATTATAAATGTGTCTACTATTCTTTTAGTGCATTCAATTTTTGCTTGTTTAACTATATCATTAGGTTTCTCCAAATTGATTGTAATTGGATGGGTGCAAGTGGCTCATGCCTATAATCCCAGCACTCTGGGAGGCTGAGATGGGTGAATTGCCTGAGCTCAGGAATTTGAGACCAGCCTGAGCAAGAGCAAGATCCCATTTCTAAAAATAGCCAGGCATTGTGACAGGTACCTGTAGTCACAGGTACTCAGGAGGCTGAGGCAAGAGGATTGTTTGAGCCCAGGAGTTTGAGGTTGCTGTGAGCTATGACACCTCAGTACTCTACAGAGGATGACAAAGTGAGACTCTGCCTCAAAAAAAAACAAAAACAAATTAACGATTATTGTAGATAAGCACTGAATTTCACTCCATTTTTTCTTTTATAAATTATCCATTTTGGGGTCTAGTAATACTTCTTGACTTGAAGTCTAGGCTCAGCTCCCATAGCTTAGTGGTTAAGGTGCATACTCCACAGCTGATAGGTTCAAACCCAGCCCAGTCTATTAAACAACGACAAGTACAAAAAAAAAAAAGCCAGGCGGTGTGGTGGGCACCTGTAGTCCCAGCTACTTGGGAGATGGGGCAAGAGAATTGCTTAAGCCCAAGAGTTTGAGGTTGCTGTGAGCTGTGATGCTACGGCATTCTACTGATGGCAACATAGTGAGACTCTGTTTCAAAAAAAAAAGGAGTCTAATTTGTCTGATCTAAATATATAGCTAATCCTGCTTTGCTTAGTGTTTGAATGTGGGTCATAATATGAAAGTTTTGTCAAAAATCAAGAAACCTAAAATCCACGCGGACAAAAATAAATGAAGCCCTCCCAGTAACACCAATAAGCCAAGCAAGGAGGAACTTAGGCCTGTGAGCCAGAAAGGACACTGTCAACTGTGTTTCTTGGAAATGAAATAATGCACTATAACACAGTCTGTCTCAAAACTTTCCTAGTGACCTACCTAGTATACATTTTTTCTTATCCTTTTACCTTTAACCTGTTCTGTGTCCTAATATTTAAAGTATGTCTCTTGTAAACAAGAGTATATAAATTGGGTTTTGTTTTTTATTCAGTCTGATATTCTTTACCTTTTAACTGTATTATTTAGTCTTTTTACAGAAATCAAGTTTCAACAAGTTTCTAAGGACCAGAACCATATATTATATGTTCTCTGATCATAATGAAAGCTATAAGTTAACCAGAGAAGGATAACTAGAAAAGTCCTCAAGCATACAAAAATACAAGCAACATATTTCTAGATAACCATGGACAAAAAAAAAGAAAGAAAGAAAGAAACAGAAACTAGGAAATCTTTTGAATTGAATGGCAATGAAAATATGAAATATTAAATCATATTAAATGTAGATAAAGCTGAGATAGAAATTTATAACTCTAATTGTAAATACTGGAGAAGATTAAAGGTTTAAAATCATTATCTAATCTTCTGCCTCAAAAAGCTATAAAAATTAAGAGCAAATTTAAGTTTAAAAAGAAAAAGGCCAGGTGCAGTGGCTCATGCCCCTAATCCTAGCACTCTGAGATGCCAACACAGGAGGATTCCTTGAGCTCAGGAGTTCAAGACCAGCTTGAGTAAAAGCAAGATCCCATCTCTACTAAAAATAGAAAAGTTAGTTAGGTATGCTGGTGCACACCTGTAGTCCCAGCTACTTTTTGAGGCTGAGACAAGAGGATTGCTTGAGCCCCGGAACTTGAGGCTGCAGTGAGTTATGATGATGTCACTGCACTGTAGTCAAGGTGACAAAGCAAGAATCTGTCTCCAAAAAAAAGTACAACTCTTCTATACTAAAAACTACAAAACACACACAAAATAAAACTACAAAACATGACTGAGAGAAAAAATTTTTTTTTTTTGAGACAGAGCCTCAAGCTGTCACCCTGGATAGAGTGCTATGGCATTACAGCTCACAGCAACCTCCAATTCCTGGGCTCAAGCGAGTCTCTTGCCTCCGCCTCCCATGTAGCTGGGACTACAGGCGCCTGCCACAACACCCGGCCATTTTTTGGTTGCAGCCATCATAGTTGTTTGGCAGGCCCGGGCTGGATTCGAACCCGCCAGCTCAGGTGTACGTGGCTGGCGCCTTAGACCGTTGAGCCACGGGCGCCAAGCCGAGAAAATTTTTTTAAAAGACAGAGTCTCACTCCGGGTAGAGTGCCATGGCATCATAGCACACAGCAAGCTCAGACTCCTAGGCTTAAAGAGATTCTCTTGCTTTCAGCCTCCTCAGTAGCTGAGATTATAGGCATCTACCACAACACCTGGCTAGTTTTTCTACTTTTAGTAGAGATGGGGGCCTCACTCTTGCTCAGGCTGATCTTGAATTTTTTTTGAGACAGAGTCTCACTATGTCACTCTCAGTAGAGTGCCGTGGTGTCACAGCTCACAGTAACCTCTAATTCTTGGGCTTAAGCAATTCTCTTGCCTCAGCCTCCCAAGTAGCTGGGACTATAGTTGCCTGCCACAACACCTGGCTATTTATTTTTTGTTGTTGTTGTTGCAGTTGTCATTGTTGTTCAGCTGGCCCGGGCCCAGTTCGAACCCACCAAGCCTCGGCATATGCAGCTGGTGCCATAACCAATGAGCTACAGGCACTGAGCCAAAGTTATCAACTTTTTATTTTTTTTAAGAGACAGGGTCTCGCTTTTGCTCAGGCTGGTCTTAAACTCGTGAGAAATCCATCCACCTTGGCTTCCCAGAGTGCTAGAATTACAGGCATGAGCCACTGCCCCTGGCCTGGTCTTGAATTCTTGAGCTCAAGCAATCCACCTGCTTCAGCCTCACAGAGTGCTAGGATTACAGGCATGAGCCATTGCACCTGGCCAATCTGAAAGACAAAAGATCTAAGTGGGTGGCTCAACGGGCTAAAGCGCCAGCCACGTACACCTAAGCAGACAGGTTCGAATCCAGCCCGGCCTGCCAAACAATGACAGCTGCAACCAAAAAATGGCCAGGCGTTGTGGCAATCGCCTGTAGTCCTAGCTACATGGGAGGCAGAGGCAGGAGACTTGCTTGAGCGCAGGAATTAGAGGTTGCTATGAGCTGTGATGCCACAGCACTCTATCCAGGGTGACGGCTTGAGGTTCTGTCTCAAAAAAAAAAAAAGATCTAAGTGGGTGACAGGATAAACTATGCTCATGGATTAGAAGAATTATTTTGTTAAAATGTCAATTTTTTCCATATTTTGATTCAAGGCAAACATAATAAAAATTCAGTTTTTTGTTTTTTTTGAGACTGAGTCTCACTCTGCTACCCTGGGTAGAGTGTTGGGTAGCTGGGATTACAGGCCCCCCTAAGAATGCCTAGATAGTTTTTCTTTTTTAATAGAACCCAAATGTCTATCAGGAGAAGAAAGGATAAATAAATTATAGTATACTTATACAATGAATTATTACTCAGCACTGGAAATAAAGCAACTATTAATATCAATACATGCAACATGGATGAACTTTTACAGACAATGTTGAAGGAAAGGAAACAAAACACAAAAGAGCATATAGTATATATTTCCATTTATATGAAATTCAAAATTAGGCAAAACTAATCTGATTTAGAAGCAGTAGTTACTTTTTGGATAAAACACAAAGTAGGGGGTGAGGAGCAACAGTGAGCTTTCTGGTGTACTGAACAGGTGCTGTGTCCTGATTTGGGTGGTGGTTACACAGCTACAGGCATATGTTTTACAGCATGGCAGCTATATATATACTTAGGATTTATACACTCTATGGAAATACCTCAATAAAAGAGGAATTAAATAATGTTATGATCCGTTATCCACTGTTCTTTAAAATCATAGTGACCACTTTTTGCAACTTCTCCACTTTTGTAAGAGTTCAGCAACTCTAGAAGATAGTCTTTGAGCCTTATTTCAAAGTCTTCACACATGAAACGTTTCAGCCAGACCCTGGGCTCCTGCCCTTTACCCACCCTCAAGGTGACCAGGAATTTGTAGACTCTCCTACCTGCTCCAGTTCTTCCTCAGCATATTTTTGGCGGCTCCGCTCATTCTCAGTACCCTCTCGCAGCTCTTTCAGCCGCTGGGCTTCTTGCTTGGCAAGTTTGATCTCATCACGCAGCTTCTTCTCCAGATGGACCTTCTCCACCTCCACTGTGCGGTGCTCCTCCTGGGCCTTGTGCAGCCTGGGGGGCGATGCAGGGAGCTGGAGAAGGCCAGGCAAGGGGGTGCCAGCCGACATGCCATGAGTCATGGCATCAAAGAGGAAAATGAGAGCTCCAGCTCTCAGCATATATTCTCACTGCTCTGCTGACTATCTGGCTCTGAGCTAGCTCAGGCCTCAGAAACTAGAGTCATTACCTAATTCTTACACTGGCCATCATTTTGCTGCCAGTAATCAAACTGTGAAGCCAGGTTTTCAGGCATCTAAATCCCTCTTCTAAAATGCTTCACATACTAAAATCATAACAACTACTAGTTTACAAGGTATTTCACATTTGTCCTCCTAGCAGACAATGATAGATTACTATCATTATCAGCCTGGGACAGGTGGAGATCTGAAGGCTTAGAAAGGAGAAATAACTTGCAGGAAAAACTATAACAAGAATTCCAATCTGTGTGATTTCTAATTCCATAATTATTCCCCTTTCATCAGGGTATATGTAAGATACAATAAATTTAGAATACCCTGGAAGATAGACAGAGACCCAGGAAAACCTAATGGCTGAGAGATGACTGGGTTGGTGGTGGTAGGGTGAGGCTTAAGGAAGACAAGAAAGGAACGACTGAGCTAGACTTCTTAAACTCCTGAATACCTGTTATTAGAAATACAGAAAAATGCAATTTATGCCAAAGAGGCTAGGCAAGGCTCAGGAGAGTCTCCTGTAGTCCCCAGGCCCTGAGCTCCTTTCCTAAGTATCTTCCCGAGTGGAAAGGATCTCAAGGGCATAAGTTATAATGAAAATCCACTCTTGCACCTACTCACATATTCCCTCTGTTCCCTGACAAAACCTTCCATCCATTTAAGCAAACCTCCTTCCTCCCTGCTGCTTTTCCTCCACATACCGATGTTAATCCATTCATTTAACCATCCATTCATTCACTATCAATTGCCTACTAAATGCCAAGCCCTGTGCTAACCCTTAAATACATAAAGATAAACCAGAAAGCTATCTCTGCCACTGAGGAGCTCATGATCTGGTCGAACAAAGTTAAGTAAACAAGTAACTGTATACAGTGTAATAAGTTCTATAATAAGGAGATTTATAAGGTTTTGAGTGAGCCCAAAGGATGGAGTAATCAACTATGCCTAAAAGAAGTAAGGGAAGGCTCGGCGCCTGTGGCTCAGCAGGCTAAGGCGCCAGCCACATACACCTGAGCTGGCGGGTTCGAATCCAGCCCGGGCCCGCCAAACAACATTGACGGCTGCAACCAAAAAATGGCCAAGCGTTGTGACAGGCGCCTGTAGTCCCAGCTATTTGGGAGGCGGAGGCAAGAGACTCGCTTGAGCCCAGGAATTAGAGGTTGCTATGAGCTGTGATGCCATAGCACTCTATCCAGGGTGACAGCTTGAGACTCTGTCTCAAAAAAAAAAGAAGTAAGGGAAGGGGAGGTTTGGGCTAGACCCAGAAGAAATAGTTAAGAGTGTACTAATCCCTTTGGAAGAGGGAAAGGACTTAGCTATTGTCAAGTCTTCTTATTTAATAGAAACCACCAAGTTACCAAGAGACCAAGATAGGAGAGGGAAAGGAAGATGAAGAAGAGGCAAAATATATAGCTTAGATATGACATGTAGAAAACAAAGGATACAGTTTCAGAATAATGACAAAGAGAAGAGCACTTATCACTGAGTTAATTAAGTAGATGAAACAGAAGAGTAGAAACAGAAATATACCTCTAAAAAACCCCAAGTTCAAAGTTCTCAGTGGATGAGGCCTCAAAAGATGTGGTGAGACAAGCAAGGAAGTAAGAGGAAGAAATGTTAGGCAGCAAGCTTTCTGGAGACAAATTGTAGTCTTCTGCCTGCTTTGTCCCTGGAGAAAAAGGGAGTTGAACCTCCTTACGATGAACACCAGATGGTGCTACATGCATAGCCAAAAACAAATCAGAGGCGCCATTTCCTGCCCCCATCTTAAGTGGTGGAATATTTTCTACTATGTTCTTCTACTGCCTAACTGCATAAAAGTACACTTTTGGGGTGATGGAAAGGGGAGGCTTAAGGAAGCCAAGAAAGGAACTATTGAGCTGGACCTCAATTCTTCACTGAAATATTGTCCTTTTTGAAAGCAGCCTCTTCAGAAAAGCCAACACTATGATATGAGAGACAGATATGTCTCTCCTAAAATAGGGAGCTCTTCTCTTTGAAAGTAAAACCAAGTCTGACTCACTTTCATGGTCCCAATAAGGTTTAGTGGGGATGGAAATCAATAACTATTACTGGGTATAGAAATGAGAAAATAAATATACAATCAAGCACTGCCCAACTCCAAGGCATCAACAACTAGCATTATAATTAGGCAGCCTGGTTCCAGTTTTGTGGCTATGAACAAGAGTTCAGCCTGTTTCTTCCAAGTAAAATGATAATCAAAATTCCTGCCTGCCTCAAAGAATTATCCTAAAACCCAGTGAAATCTTAACTGGAATGTATAAACATGTAGCATTATATTTATTCACACAAAATTTATAGGAACCCTACAAATAAAGCTTTATGGTGGCTGGCAATGCAGGCCTGTTTAAGCGAGGTACAGGTGGCATATGGGCTTTGGACACCATCAAAGAGGAATATGTGCAAACCTGTTTGGGGGTGTGGAGTTTCTTTGCCTATTTCTGAGTGCCACAGTGGTCATTGAGCTCTGGAGGCCTGGGGAACAGGGAGGGCTAGGAGCTTAGTTTTATCCCCAAACTTGGAATGTCTCCTGCCTAGATTCTTTTGCCTCTGGAATGGAAACAGTACATGTTTTTCAGACAAATGAATTAAAGGGATGCTGAAACAGCAGCACTTAGCCCCTGATCGGCAAAGGGCCCAAGAACAAGGAACCCTGAGTGTAGCCAAAAATCAGCTAGAAGCCCAGTCCACGGAAATGAATCTGATTAGGCTGCTGCCTCACTAAAGACAGCACCCTGAAAGTGTCAAAATTCCTAGCTCACTACTTACTGATACATGATGCTCAGCAAAGCACTTAGACCCTCTCTGAGCCTTCCTTTCTCCAACTCTAAAATAAGGATAATGATCGTATCCACCTCAAGGGCATGTGGTGATTAAAAGCAATAATGCATTTAAGAACTTAATACCCAGCTCTTAAGAAATCCTCCCGCACCCCCCACCCCCAGAGAAAACAGTACCTATCATTAAAAAATAACAGAAGAGACCAGACCTCATTTTCCTTTACATGGATTCCATCCAAAACTTTCCAAGTAAAGTCCCTAGGCTACTAGAATATTTTCTAAAAGACACATCCTACACTTCATGAACATCATAATGTCCCAGGAATTTAGCCTCATACACTATACTCAATCTTTTTTTTTTTCTGAGACAGAGCCTCAAGCTGTCAGCCTGGATAGAGTGCCGTGGCATCACAGCTCACAGCAATCTCCAAATCCTGGGCTCAAGCAAGTCTCCTGCCTCTGCCTCCCAAGTAGCTGGGACCACAGGCACCTGCCACAACGTCCGGCCATTTTTTTTTCTTGGTTGCAGCCGTCATTGCTGGACTCAAACCCGCCAGGTCAGGTGTACGTAGCTGGCACCTTAGCCCGTTGAGCCACAGGCGCCGAGCCTCAATCTTTTCTTTTTTAGAGACAGTGTCTCACTTTGTCGACCTTGGTAGACTGCAGTGGCATCACAGCTCACTGCAACCTCCACCTCTTGGGTTTAGGTGATTTTCTTGCCTCAGCCTCCCAAGTAGCTGGGACTACAGGCGCCCGCCACAATGCCCGGCTAATTTTTTGTTGCAGTTTGGCCGGGGCTGGATTTGAACCCGCCAACCTCAGTATATGGGGCTGATGCCCTACTCACTGAACCACAGACACCACCCACTACACTCAATCTTAATGTCCAAGACCTTCCTACCCATCCACTCATCTCCTGCCTCTTGACATTTTAGTCTTTAGAGTTCTTATCCCATAAGCTGGAACAGAGTCTGCATTAAGTGTGTGCTCACTGCTCATTCTTATGTGTGAGTTTGGCTGCCCCAGGAGCAGTGAATTCCTTATAATTGGTAGCATGGACATGGTTCCTAGATGTCAGGAAGTGTACGGATTGACTGACTAACTGGCACTCCCTTTTCACAAATCTTTGGTCATAGTTGTTTGGTTTTTTTTTTTGAGACAGAGCTTCAAGCTGTCACCCTGGATAGAGTACTGTAGCATCACAGCGCACAGCAACCTCCAATTCCTGGGCTCAAGCGAGTCTCCTGCCTCCGTTGCCCAAGTAGCTGGGAGCACAGGCACCTGCCACAACGCCCGGCCATTTTTTGGTTGCAGCCGTCATTGTTGTTTGGTAGGCCCGGGCTGGATTCAAACCCTCCAGCTTAGGTGTACGTGGCTGGCGCCTTAGCCCGCTGAGCCACAGGCGCCGAGCCTGGTCATAATTTTTTAAATCATGCTTTATTTCAACTAAATCCAGACTATTAGAGTTAGAAGTATTCTCTCTCTTTCTTTTTTTTTTTTTTTTGAGACAGAGCCTCAAGCTGTCACCCTGGGTAGAGTGCCGTGACATCACAGCTCACAGCAACCCCCAATTCCTGGGCTCAAGCGAATCTCCTGCCTCTGCCTCCCAAGTAGCTGGGACTACAGGCACCTACCACAACGCCCAGCCATTTTTTGGTTGCAGCTGTCATTGTTGTTTGGCGGGCCCAGGTTGGATTAGAACCCAGCTCAGGTGTACGTGGCTGGTGCCTTAGCCGCTCGAGCCACAGGTGCCGAGCCTAGAAGTATTCTCTTAAGATAGCTGAGTGTTCTCCTATTTTAACCCCTTCATATTACCAATGAGGAAATAAGTCCTAGAAGAGAAAGGGATTTACCTAAAGTCATATAAGTCAAGTCCTTAAGAACATTTAAACTCTATGTAAGAAAGAGTTATTGACAGTAAGAAGAAATGTTTATGAGGTTTCTTTGGGAAACAGTATATTACAGTGGAACCTTTTTAAGTTGACCACCCAAGGGACTGTAATGAGCTGGTCAACATACAGAAGTGGTCAACACAAGGAACTAGGCTTACTGTATTGATATATGCATGTGGTACTTATCTGGTCTATAAACCAGGTCAACTTAAGGAGGTGATCAGTGTAGGGAGGTGGTCTACTAAGGGGGTTCTACTGTATTGATTTATATCTAAAAGAAGCAGAACAGAGGCAGGCTTAAGGATAAATGACTACTAACAAGCCATGGGATCCCTAGGTCATTTCTCCCTCTAAGGCTCAGAAGGAGAAAAGATAGACATAAGCTTCTCCCCAGGAGGAATAACTGTCCAGGGTAACCTAGCAGAAATTTAAGTTCCCAAAGCAGTTTTGGAAGGATAACACAGCCTGGGCAGCTATGTCAGCATGGTCTCAGAGGCCAGGTGGTCCACACCCAAGGGGAAACGGGAGGTTCCCAAGACCTAGTGGGACCTTACCTTTCCTGAAGGTCATGTAGACTCTGCTCAGCTCGGTGTAACCCCTCCAAGTCCTTCATCATCTTCTTCATGTGTTCCTTGGAGTAACGGTTCTGGATATAGGCAAACCAGCAGCCACCCACACCAATAACGATAGATACCACCAACATGAAGTCCTTGAGGTGATTATGACGGGTCACTGTCAGAGAGGGGAGGGCATGTTGAGTCAGGGTGCTGACTATACCCTTTGTCTTATAGACTCCACTCCTGAGACTGATATTATTCCTGGTATACCAGATCTGGGCTCCGAGCCACAGCACAGAAACTTGAAAGGGACATGATAAAGAAGAAGGGACTGCTACTGCAGCCTCTGTTTGAGTTGTGCTGTGGGCTCAGAGGAGCCTCAGATGTGGGAGTCAGGGAAAGAGGTAAAAAGGAGAGTAGCAGGTGGCCCTCAGAGAAGGGGAACAGGACTGTCAGGATCCTTGGGCTTGGTAAGGACATGAGACTGAAGGACCCAGGTAGAGCCGCCAAATTAAGAGAGTATCTGGATTCCAGGAGAAGACACATATGACTAGAAACCGTATGAAGCTGAGGCCCAGTCTAACAAAAAGGGTTAGTCATAGCTCCTCACTGAAAGGCTGAGCACCAGGATATGGGGATGGTATGGGATCAAAGACAGATTGGTACATCCTATTTCCACCAAGGCAAGGGAGTAACTTGGTACAAGGTGGTAGCCATGTCCTTTACATGTTTATTGTAGGCTCTAAGAGAGAAAACTGGGGGTCCTCTAGTGCTATCTCTAGCCTCCAGGCAGGCTTACGCTTCTAGCTATACCACAGTCCTTATTCTCCCATCTTTTCAGTCCCAAGAGGAGACTTTCCATAGGTCAATAAGTTGCCTTTCTTTCTGAAAGACATCTACCTCCTCCACAGCCTCCAGCAGAGCCCAGGTTACCCTCTGTCTCCCCTGTTTGTTAAGGATTTTTAATCTTGGCTTCCTACAGTTTCTCAATTCCAACATCCCCTTTACCTTCTTAACAAAAGTCAGTGGCACCCCTGCTCAAACAAAACAAAGAGCACCCCCCACACACACACTATTATTTCCAAACACTTCAAAGTACTTAAGGGGTATGTGTGTATTAGGCCTAACTATTTCATTTGGTCCCTTACACTACCTTGTCCAGATCAATTTGGAACCAAATTCTATTATTTTGCTCAACTTCATATTCTCATTCAAGTCATGAATAAGACTTGGAGACAGAGCAAGGGTAAGATCTAATGGTCACCATCTCCCTCTAAAGTAATACTGTTCCATCTCAGTATCCATTGGATTTTTTGTTCTTGTTTGTTTGTTTGTTTGTTTTGAAACAGAGCCTCAAGCTCTCACCCTGGATAGAGTGCTGTAGCATCACAGCTCACAGCAACCTCCAATTCCTGGGCTCAAGAGAGTCTCTTGCCTCCACCTCCCAAGTAGCTGGGACTATAGGCGCCCGCCACAACGCCCGGCCATTTTTTGGTTGCAGCCGTCATTGTTGTTTGGCGGGCCCAGGCTGGATTTGAACCCACCAGCTGAGGTGTACGTGGCTGGCATCTCAGCCCATTGAGCCATAGGCGCTGAGCCACCATTGGATTTTTTCAACTAGTTCTGACTCTATTTGTAGTGTACTTGCATCCACCCCGTCCATGCCTCTGCCTTGTCAAATGCGCAGAGCTAAAGTCTGGATATTCTGCCTGTCACATCCATGAGCTACCAAGCTTGGTGGAAAAAAAATGAGTCTAATGATCTGACTAATTGGCTCGGCACCTGTGGCTCAACGGGCTAAGGCACCAGCCACACACACCTGAGCTGGCGGGTTCGAATCCAGCCCGGGCCTGCCAAATAACAATGATAGCTGAAACCAAAAAATGGCCGGGCGTTGTGGCGGGTGCCTATAGTCCCAGCTACTTGGGAGGTAGAGGCAAGAGACTCGCTTGAGCCCAGGAATTGGAGGTTGCTGTGAGCTGTAATGCTACAGCACTCTATCCAGGGTGACAGCTTGAGGCTCTGTCTCAAAAAAAAAAAAAAAAGATCTGACTAATTTAGTCTTTACAGTTCCTCATGGTCATCATTTGCCTATACGTATGCCAATGTCTAGCACAGCTTTGACCAGCATACAGAAATCATTCAATAAGTCTTTAGAGGATTGATTCTTTATTGATAAACCTCATGTATGATTGATAATATTCCCCCCTTAATCTAAATAGGAAAAGTAATGAAACAGAGAAAATATAAAATGTATCTGGCAGCTCAGCGCCTGTGGCTCCACGGGCTAGGGCGCCTGCCACGTGCACCTGAGCTTGCGGGTTCGAATCCAGCCTGGGCCCGCCAAACAACAATGACAGCAACAACCAAAAAATGGCTGGGCATTGTGGCAGGTGCCTGTGCTCCCAGCTACTTGGGAAATGGAGGCAGGAGACTCACTTGAGCCCAGGAGTTGGAGGTTGCTGTGAGCTGTGATAGATGCCACAGCACTCTATCCAGGGTGACAGCTTGAGGCTCTGCCTCAAATAAAATAAAATAAAATAAAATAAAATGTATCTGGCATTTCAGGCATTTATACTCAAATTTATAATCTCTAATCCTCACTACTCTATAAGGTAGGGTATTAGTATTCCCATTCTAAAGATCAGGAACTGAGGCTCTATAAAGAACACTGACTTGCTAGTACATAAAAAGTGGCAGGGCTGGATTCAAATCTAGATTTGCCTGACTGCATTTTTTTCTGCTATACCATATTTTTTTTTTAGAGACAGAGTTTCACTTTGTTGCCCTTAGTAGAGTGATGTGGCATCAGAGCTCACAGCAACCTCAAAAACTCCTGGGCTCAGGCAATTCTCTTGCCTCAGGCTCCTGGGTAGCTGGGACCACAGGAATCCACCAAAACACCCAGGTGTTTTTTTGTTGCAGTTTGGCCGAGGCCAGGTTTGAATCTACCACCCTCGGTATATAGGGCTGGTGCCCTACTCATTGAGCCACAGGCACTGCCCTATACCATACTTTCTTACTACAACTTTCTCATCCATGCAGCAAGTATTATTTCCGTTTTGTTAGAGATAAACATCTCCCCGATCTAGCTTGAGTGTGACTCTAAGAATTCTAGGGCCTGAGCTTCCTGCCCTTTGTTATCAGAACAGTGAAGACCCAAATGCCAAATGCCAAAGACTACAGTTAGGCTTTGTAAGGCTTCATATAGAGAGGTTCTTGTGCCATCAAAGGAAGCATCCCATACTAAAGTGTTAGGAAGCCTAGGTTCCATGTATGTCTCTGCCCCAATCTGTCATGAAATTCACTTCCCCTATTTAGACCTCAGCTTTCTTAGATGTAAGGTGCATTGTCACAGAATTATTATTATTATTATTTTTTTTTTTTTTTTTGAGACAGAGCCTCAAGCTGTCACCCTGGATAGAGTGCTGTGGCATCACAGCTCACAGCAACCTCCAATTCCTGGGCTCAAGTGAGTCTCCTGCCTCTGCCTCTCAAGTAGCTGGGACTACAGGC
>CAUYON010080252.1:0-29995 GCA_963573935.1 Arctocebus calabarensis | reverse complement strand
GCACAGGTGTCTCCTCGGCAGTTGTCCAGCCTTTTTGGCTATTGGAGCCTCCGGTGGGGTTTGGAGGTCCCCCTCCTTGCCTGTTATCCAGCCCCTGATTCTTCAGCTGGCTGCCACAGCACGGGAGATGTGTTAAATCTGCACATATTACTTAGAAGGATGTTTGTGATAGATGATAGAATAAGACAAGCAAGTTATTAAAAAATGTGTATAGTAGGCTAAGGCAAGAAGGTCCTTTGCACTGAGGAGTTTGAGACTAGCCTGAGCAAGACTGAGACCCTGTTTCTACTAAAAATAGAAAAACTAGCTGAGGAGTGTGGCAGTTGCCTGTAGACACAGCTATGAGATATTTAATTATGATTAAATCATTTTCAGTACTCTGTGGTTCTGTGCCTGCTGCCCCATGCCTCAACTGTTAGGCACAGTACTATCCTGGCCCAGGCTGTGGGATCAACAGATGGGACAGAGCTCTCTCCCAGTGCCAGGGCAGCAGCAGAACTAGAGTCTGGTTTATCTGCAAAGGTTTAATTGTACACAGAGGGGAAGGGGCTTTCAGTCCTTGGCAGCTGCTTTTCTCATGGCAGTCAGGACGTTGCTCAGCTCCTCCCGCTTCCTTTTAGCACGAATATGTGTCCCCACTCTGTTCTTGATGAACTTGAGGGCCTGTTTGTCCTTGGAGACCTTGAGAAGCTCCTTGGCATGCCGCTCATACAGGGCAAAGCCACACACTTCTCAGAGCATGTCCCGCACGAACTTCGTGTGTTTGGTGAGGCGCCCATGGCGGTGACTGTGCCTTGGTTTGCTCACGTTCTTGGTCACCGTGTGGCCGTTGTTGAGACCCACGGCCATGGGGTAGCGCAGAGCCATGCTGCGACAACAGCTGGAAACTCCAATATCTGCCATGACGCCAGCTGGCTGTTTTTTTCTTGTTGTAGTTGCCTTTGCTGTTTAGCAGGCCCGGGCTGGGTTCGAACCTGCCTACCTCAGTGTATGTGGCTGGCACCCTAATCACTGAGCTATGGGCACCGAGCCTACACTTTTTTTTTCCTGTTGATAGATAATTGGGCAGTTTCAAATGGACAATGACACTATGAACATTTTTGTATATACACTACTACATATCAATTGACACAATATAGCTAGGATTCAAAGTTCTGGTTTATAAAATATATACACACATACATATCCCTTGTAGAGAATTCCAAACTATTTCTGTCTATAACAGTATATGAGAATTACTCTATATGCATAATAAACCTGAATATTGTCAGACATTTAAATTTTCCGAAATCTCAAGTGTGTTTAGTGGTTTCTTACTGTGGTTTAAATTCATTTGCATTTTTTCTTAGTCCTAATGAGGTTCATTATGTTTTCTGTGCTAGCTGTTTGATTATCCTCTTTCACGAAATGCCTTTTCGAATCTTTTGCCCATTTTTCTGTTTGAATTGTCTGTTTTTTTCTCTTACTTGATTTGTAGGAGTTACAGATTCTGAATATCAGTTATTTTTCTATTAAATGTGTTGCAAATGCCTTCTTTCACTTAACGTGACATTTTGAGGCTTGGCGCTTGTAGATCAGTGGTTATGGTGCCAGCCACATATACTGGGGCTGGCAGGTTCAAACCCAGTCCCAGGCCTGCTAACCAACAATGACAACTACAGCAACAACAACAGTAACAAAAATACCCAGGCGTTGTGACAGTACCTGTAGTCCCAGCTACTTGGGAGGCTGAGGCAAGAGTATCGCTTAAGCCCAAGAGTTTGAGGTTGCTGTGAGCTGTGATGCTGCAGCACTCTCCCAAGGGTGACATAGTGAGACTCTGTCTCAAAAAAAAAAAAAAGACGTTTTGAGCAGCTATCTGAGGAATGAGCCATGGGGATAGCTGATTGAAGGGTATTATAGGTAGACTGACATCAGTTTTAAAGACCTTAACGCAGAGGTATTTTTATTTATTTATTTTTTAGAGACAGAGTCTCACTTGGTCATCCTCAGTAGAGTGCTGTGGCATCACAGCTCACAGCAACCTTTAGCTCTTGGGGTTAGGTGATTCTCTTGCCTCAACTTCCCTAGTAGCTGGGACTACAGGTACCCGCCACAATGCACCCTCAGTATATGGAGCCAGTGCCCTACTCACTGAGCCACAGGTGCCGCCCGGAAGTATTTTTGAAATGTTGCAGGAACAGCAAAATGTTGCTGTTCCTTACCTGAGCTTGGGAATGGAAGGGTAAGAGGATTGCAAAAATAAAACAAAAACGAAAATCCCCAGAAAAATTGAAAAGAAGCTCATGGTATGTTATTAGTAAAAATGTGGATTATAAAATTGATTCCTTGATATTACTGCAAATATGTAGAAATGGAATATGTTGAAGGAAAAGAACTAAACGATAATATGATTAAATGAAAATATTGATTGATTTTTTTTTTTTTTTTAGATATACTCTGTTGCCCAGGCTAGAGTGTCATGGCCTCAGCTGAGTTCACAGCAACCTCAAACTCCTGGGTTCAAGCAATCTTTCTCCCTCAGCTTCATGAGTTGCTGCAACTATAGGCACTCGCTACATATGGCTGATTTTTCTATTTTTAGTAGAGACGATGTCTTGCTCTTGCTTAGGCTGGTCTCAAACTCCTGAATGCAAGTGATTTTCCCACCCTGGCCTCCCAGACTGCTAAGATTACAAGTGTACGCCACCAAGCCCAGCTGAAAATAGGTATTTGATGATAGAACTATAGATAATTTTTGTCTTAGATTTGTTATATTATAGCAAAAACAATGTTAAAAGGATATTTAAAAAGTGAAAAGATTTACAGCTCAATACTGGAATTAAGTTAAAAAAACTTTTTTTTTTTTTTGAGACAGAGTCTCACTTCATCATTCTGGGTAGAGTGCTCACAGCAACCTCAAACTCTTGTGCTCAAGTGATTCTCTTGCCTGAGCCTCCTTAGTAGCTGGAACTACAGGTCCCCACCACAATGCCTGGCTATTTTTGGAGACGAGGTCTTGCTCTTGCTTAGGCTGGTCTCCTACCTGTGAGCTCAGGCAGTCGACCCACTTTGGCCTCCTAGAGTGCTGGTATTTATAAGTGTGAGCAACCTCGCCAGCCAAGATTAAAAAATTTTTTTAATCTTCAGAAACATAAACTTGAAGCTGTGTCTTCCTCTAAAGCATTGATACATGGAACTCTTTATTAGTGTCTATTGCTGCCATAACCAATTACCATAAATGTAATGGCTTGGAACAACACAAATTTTTATTATCTTAGACTTTTGAAAGTCAGAATTCCGAAAATGTTAGCAGGGTTATGTTCCTTTAGGAGGATCTAGGAAAGAATTCACTTTCTTGCCTCTGCCACCTTCTAAAAGCTGCTTACATTCCTCAGCTCCTGACCCTTGGTTTCATTTCAAAGCCTGTAGTTAATTTCAGAGCCTGTAGTTTTTCAAATTTCTTTCTCTGACATAAGCTTCCTTTTTCACTTTTTGTCTTCTGACTCTTGACACTGCTGCCTCCCTCTTATTAGGACCCTTGTGATTATTTTGGCCTATCTTGATAATTCAAAATAATGTTTTTATTTTTATATTTTTAATTTAAACACATCTACAAAGTCCTTTTTGGTGTGTAATGTAACATATCCCCAGGATCCAGGGATTAGGATTTGAACATCTTTGGAGGGCCATTATTCTCCCTAAAACAGAGGCTAAATTTGAGAATAAAATTTTTGTCTACTCTGTGTTTTAGGATTGGCTAAAGTGAGGACATTGAAATATAAGAAAAAGAGGGAGTCATTACTAACAGAAAATGTGAATGTCTCATATTACCTTTAAGTATTCTGTGATATCTGCCATAGGGGCTAGTTTAGGATTGATCTTACCCATAATGTGAAGGATGCCTGAAACATCATTGGGAATATTTAAGTCAAATTTTTGTGTACTTGCTTCCTTGAGAAGAAAGAGTGTTGTATTTTGTTAGAAGATTTGTTTGAATTTGGTCTGCTTACAAACTCCGTGATACTGAACAGTTCTCATCTATAAAATGAGAGTAATAATTTATAAGGATTTTTCTAAGAATTATAAATAGAAATATTTGTACAAACATTTATGTATATCTTCATACACATATAATGAAATAATATAGTTTAGTATCTGGCATATAGCAGGTTACACATCTTTCTTAAAGGTCAGTGTTTTTGTGATACAGTAACATGGAAATGTTACAGAGGTTAAGATGAAGGGCTCTGCCAGCGAGTTTGCTAGAGGCATCTGCACATTTCACTTGCTGTAGGCTACCTGTCTCTAGTGTGTGTGTTGGCTTTGAGAGCAGGACCAGTAAAATCTTCTTTTTTTTTTTGAGACGGAGTCTCAAATTGTCTTCCTGGGTAGAGTGCTGTGGTATCATAACTCAGGCTCAAGTGATCCTCTTGCCTCAGATTTTCTATTTTTAGTAGAGACGTGGTCTCATTTTTTTTTTTGCTCAGGCTGGTCTCGATCTTATGAGCTCAATCCACCCGCCTTAGCCTCCCGGAGTGCTAGGATTACAGGAATGAGCCACCTCGCTTGGCCAGGACCAGAAAAATATTGGGGACAATAGAAGCAATGGGTTATATTTGTAACAAGTGTGGCTGATCCTCATTCTTTTTCTATGGCTTTTTAACTTTTTCTCTGGGAAAATTAAACTTTTTTCTATCTCCAGGCTGACCTTTTTTTTCATTATCTGCCTTTAGTAAGATTCCACTGCTATTCTTTTAGCATAATTATTCTTGAAATTTTACTTTTTCTTTGTAGTAAGCCTAAAAGCTGATCATCTCAATCTAACACATATTTATCAAATACCTTCTATCTGTGAAATACTCAGCACTGGAGATGCAAAAATATTCTAATAAATAAGAAAATGTATGCCTTCAAGGAGCTCAAAGTCTTAGTACAAAAATAGGGGTCAACAGCTAAACTGTAATCAATAACTTTGTATTAGAAGGCTGGGAAAAGCTGTGTGGACTCAAAGAAGAGATAGTGTTAACAAAGCTGAGGATTCGAGGGAAGATTTCATGGAAAAAAACCATGTATGACCTGATGACTTGACTCTTTTTTTTTCTTTTGCAGTTTTTGGTCGGGGCTGGGTTTGAACCCACCACCTCCAGCATACGGGGCTGGCACCCTACTTCTTTGAGCCACAGGTGCCGCCCTGATGACTTGACTCTTTAAAAAGGTAGCTAGATGCAGGAGTATGGAAGCCCATTGGGAGGTTGAGATGGGAGGATTGCTTGAGGCCCGGAGTTGAAGACCAGCCTAAGCAAGAGTGAGACCTCATCTCTATTAAAAAAAAAAAAATTAGCTGGATGTGTACTACAGGTATAGGCATCATGTACCTGTAGTCCCAACTGCTCGGGAAGCTGAGAGTAGGAGGATCACTTAAGCCTGGGTATTGGATGCCTGTGAGAAGTAAGGGAGAAATGAACTTGGAAGAGTAAGTAGGGTAGAGTTCCCCACATAGGGAACTCTAGAAACATAATATGCTAAACCAATATGATTAGATTTGAAACTCAAAAGAAGCACAGAAAAGAACCAGAAAATTGGTCTCTGGTAAGAACGGAGAGAAATTTTCAAGAGGGAAAAAGTGGCTGACAATGTAAAACCTAAAGTGTGAAATAAAGACAGAAGAACTTCTACTGCACTTTGCTATGGAGATGTGAATTTAGTGATTGGAATAGAAGCCAAATTATGACAGACTAAAGAGTAAATGGGAGGTGAGAAAATAGAGACTGCTATTATTTATTGTGCTTTGTTAAATATATGGATGCAGATGATTTGATAAAGATTATTAATTTTGTTTAAAATAGTGTTTGGATTGTTTTTCAAAATGTACAAAATATATATTACTACTGATAGGAAGTTAATAGTTCTGGGTAGAAATTAAAATTTGTTTTTAGTATTTAACGTAGATGCACATGTTCCAGCAAATATATTTGCAACTATTATGTGGTCAATGCTTTGTGATAGAAATGTACTTACTTTTTCAATGTATACTTTTACTTTTAAAATGCCTGTTTTGGTGTGGCGTGGTGGCTCACACCTGTAATCCTAGTACTGTAGGAGGCCGAGGCAGGTGGATAGTCTCACCTCACAGTTTCAAGACCAGCCTGAGCCAGAGCGAGATCTCATCTCTAAAAATAGCTGGGTGTTATGGTGGGCTCCTGTAGTCCTAGCTACTTAGGAGGCTGAGACAAGAGAATTACTTAACCCAAGAGTTTGAGGTGCCTGTGAACTGTGACGCCATGGCACTCTACTGAGGGCAACATAGTAAGACTGTGTTTAAAAAAAAAACCCATACATGTGAAATATACCATGTTAACCTTTTTTTTTTTTTTTTGAGACAGAGCCTCAAGCTGTCACCCTGGATAGAGTGCTGTGGCATCACGGCTCACAGCAACCTCCAATTCCTGGGCTCAAGTAAGTCTCTTGCCTTCGCCTCCCAAGTAGCTGGGACTACAGGCACCCGCCACAACGCCCGGCCATTTTTTGTTGCAGCCGTCGTTGTTTGGCAGGCCCACGCTAGATTCGAACCCGCCAGCTCTGGTGTACGTGGCTGGCGCCTTAGCCCGTTGAGCCATAGGCACTGAGCCGGTGTTAAGTATATTTATATTGCTGTGAAACAGATCTCTAGAACTTCATCTAGCAAATCTGAAATTCTATGCCCATTAAACAATCACCCATCTTTTCCCCTCCCTTCCAATGCCTGGTAACCACTGTTTACTTTCTGTTTCTGTGATACGACTACTTTAGATACCTCACATAAGTGTACATACAATATTTCTCTCTCTCTCTTTTTTTTTTTTTTGTAGTTTTTGGCCGGGGCTGAGTTTGAACCCGCCACCTCTGGCATATGGGGCTGGCGTCCTACTTCTCTGAGTCACAGGTGCCGCCCGATTTCTCTTTTTTTGATTGGCTTATTTCACTTAATGTATGTTTTCAAGGTTCAACCATGTTGTAGCATATGACAGAATTTCCTTCCTTGTTACGGCTGAATAATATTCCATTGTATGTATATGCCATGTTTTATTTATGTATTGATCTGTTGATAGACATTTGGGTGGCTTCTGCCTCTTAGCTATTGTGAATAGTGATGCTGTGAACATGGGACTGCTGATCTCTTTGAGACTCTGCTTCAGTTCTTTTGGATATATATCCAGAAGTGAGATTGCTGGATGATGTGGCATTTCCTTTTTTAATTTTTTGAGGAACTTCCATACTATTTTCTGTAGCAGTTTTACCATTTTGCAATCTCACCACTAGTGCTGAAAGGTTCCAATATCTTCACTTCCTTGCTAATACTTGTCCTTCTCTTTCCTTTTCTTCTCTTACCCTCCCTTCCTCTCTCTTCCCCTCTCTTCCTTCCTTCCTTCCTTCTTTTCTTCCTTTCTGTCTTTGTATAGAAGCCATCTTAATCAGACCCATAGAGTTTTACAAATGATTTCTACCTAACATTTATGGATAATCATAACTTTAGATAAACTCTTCCTGAATCTAGGCAATGAAGAAACATTCTCATGCATATTTTATGGATTATTCTGAGATGAATACTGTCTACATAGAAAGCCTAACATAATTTGCTAATACATTACATAATTTTTTTTTTTTTTTTTGTAGAGACAGAGTCTCACTTTATCGCCCTCGGTAGAGTGCTGTGGTGTCACACAGCTCACAGCAACCTCCAACTCCTGGGCTTAGGTGATTCTCTTGCCTCAGCCTCCCAAGTAGCTGAGACTACAGGCGCCCACTACAACACTCAGCAATTTTTTGTTGCAGTTTGGCCGGGGCTGGGTTTGAACCCGCCACCCTCGGTATATGGGGCCAGTGCCCTATCCACTGAGCCACGGGCGCTGCCCTGCTAATAATTCTTAAAGGAAGTAAGGTTGTTCAATAAAAAGATCAAGATATGATTCCATTCCTATATACATATAACAACAATAAATGTAATGTAAAAAATAGCTTAATTTTGGGAGGATTGTTTGAGGTCAGGAGCTTGAGCAAGAGTGAGACCCCCTTCTCTACAAAAAGTAGGAAAGTGAGCTGTGCATGGTGATGCACACTTGAAGTCCCAGCTGCTTAGGAGGCGGAGGCAAAAGAATTGCTTAAACCCCGAAGTTTGAGCTTGCAGTGAGCACTGATGAACACCCCTAGCCAGAGTGACAGAGGAAGACTCTGGTCTCTTAAGAAATAAAAACAAAAACAACCCTCTGCCTGAAACAACTCAAATGTCTATTAAGTGTTAGAATGAAGAAATTGTAGAATATTCATGTAATGGTAGACTGTGATGAGAAAATAAAAAGAACATTAGCTGCGTGTATCAGTATAACCTTTATTTATTTATTTATTTTTAGAGACAGAGTCTCACTTTGTCACCCTTGGCAGAGTGCCATGGCGTCACAGTTCACAGCATCCTCCAGCTCCTGGGCTTAGGTGATTCTCTTGCCTGAGCCTCCAGAGTAGCTGGGACCACAGGTGCTTGCCACAACTCCTGGCTATTTTTTTGTTGCAGTTTGGCCAGGGCCGGGTTTGAACCTGCCACCTTCGGTATATGGGGCTGGCGCCCTACTCAGTGAGTCACAGGCACCGCCCAGTATAATCTTTAAAATATAATGCAAAGTGAAATGCTAAAGAATGATTCCTCCTATACATAAAGGTTGTAAAGATATAAATTACATTAGGAATTGGAACCCTTGGGGAAAATTAATAGGGGAATTGGGAGGGGTAAAAAGTAATGGTAGAGGAAGGAAAGCCTGAGGGAAAAACCAGCCTTACATTCCAAGGACCCTAAAAAGGAGCAGCCAGACAGGATCAGAACCAGAGAGATTTTCCGTCATAAATAAAATTGTTGTACTAGGTTCAAAGTAAATTCTGAATTGAATCATTATTCTCCGTGTGATTGGTTTTTGTGTATGTGTTTTTATATTTTATTAAATCTTAAAGTCTGCTAAAATTCTCTTTTAAATTAAGCAGAATTTTGCAAGTATTTTTGTTTGGCTACTTTCTTTTTATTCATCTATAATTCAAATGCCACATATTCTCCTTTTGAAAGTGTACAATTGAAGCCTGACGTGGTGGCTCATGCCTATGATCCTAGCACTTTTAGGAGAGTGAGGAGGGAGGACCGCTTGAATTCAAGAGTTCAAGACCGGACTGAGTAGCCTAATAAGACCCCCATCTGTACCAAAAAACAAAAATAAAAAAATTAGCTGAGCGTGATGGTACATGCCTGTAGGGCTATCTACTTGGGAGGCTAAGGGAGGAGGATTGCTTGAATCTAGGAGTTTGAGGTTGCAGTGAACTCGTGTTGTGCAACTGCTCTCTAGTCCTGGTGACAGAACAAGGTTCTGTCTCAAAAAACAAACAAAAATAAAGTGTATAATTCAGTAGTATTTATTATTTCAGGTTAATGTGAGGGTGTAAACAACCAGGTCAAAATATTTGATTTTGTTAGGTAGAGTCCCTCCTGGGTTATGTCCCACACTCAAAAGGTGTACCAAACACTCCCACACCTTGCTCAGTGGGAGCATCCATCCTCACTTCTCCCCCTCTCTCCCTTCTCCCTTCTCGATTACCCCTCCTCCCAGTTTGAATTGAAATTAGTTTTTCTAAGTGGTTTTTTAATATAGTCATATAGTTGTACAGCTGTCACCACTATCTAATTACAGAACATTCTCATCACCCCAAAAGAAATCATGTAGCCATTAAACATTACTTCCTGTTCTCCTCCTCCCCAGCTCACAGTGACCATTAATCTATTATACTTCTGTTTTTATGGCATTGCCTCTTCTGGATACTATATAAATGGAATGGTATGGTATATGGCTTTTTGTGTTTGTTTTTTTTTCACTTAGAATAATGTTTGAGATTCATTCAATTGTAGCATATATCAGCATTTCATTTCTTTTTCTGGTTAAAGAATATATTCCACTTTGTGATAAAACACATTTGTTTCTCCATTCATCAGTTAATGGATATTTGAATTGTTTCTCCTTCTTCAGTATTTTAAATAATGCTTCTCTGAATATTTATGTGTAAATCTTTTTTTTTTTTTTTTTTTGAGACAGAGTCTCACTATGTCACCCTTGGTAGAGTGCTGGGTAGAGTGCTTGGGCATCACAGCTCACAGCAACCTCCAATTCCTGAGCTCAAGTGAGTCTTCTGCCTCCGCTTCCCAAGTAGCTAGGACTACAGGCGCCCGCCACAACGCCCGGCTATTTTTTGGTTGCAGCCGTCATTGTTGTTTGGTGGGCCGGGGCTGGATTCGAACCCGCCAGCTCAGGTGTACGTGGCTGGCACTTAGCCCGCTGAGACACAGGCGCCGAGGCTGCCTTTAACAACATTTAATAGGATAACTTTTTAATGTTCTTAGTATTTAAATGCTTTCAATGCTATATAGCGAAAGTTTTTATGAATGAAATACTTCTCTTAAACTGAGCATTTTCATGTCAAGGTTATTTTTGGAAGACAGCATCTACTATTTGGAGGGTAAATACTAAGAATTTTTCAGAAAACAAATGTGTTAAGTTGAAAAAGAAAGGGAGATATTAAAGAACACATTGCAAATTCCGTTACAGTATTTCTTTTCAGTTGATTAATCAAAATGTGTAACTAAATTCAGTTTAAGTGAGTTAACTTGTTCCTTTTTAGGAAACATGAATTGCTTTCTTTCATTCTTTCTTAATGAAATTTAAAGGCAAATCCTGATCTACTAAGTTCACTATATCTAGTTATACTAAACTACCAGTAACATCTAATTATGCCAGAAATACTAGAGGCTTCATCCTAATACAAGGATAACTACTTTTATGTTTGTCATTTTGATTCTACATGTTACTTAGATGTGGTTTAGTGATAACCGAAATAGCCTATGAATGGTCAATAAACAAATATTTTGGGGGCCTTCTCTGGCACCTTTGCAGAGCATGTTTTGTTCCTTAACAAATAGAGCCTTTGGGCTAGGTGCCTGTAGCTCCAGTGGCTAAGGCACCAGCCACATACACCCGAGCTGGTGGGTTCAAATCCAGCCCAGGTCTGCCAAACAACAGTGACAACTACAACCAAAAAATAGCTGGGCGTTGTGGCGAGCACCTGTAATCCCAGCTGCTTAAGCCCAAGAGTTGAAGGTTGCTGTGAGCTGTGATGCTATAGCACTCTACCCAGGGCTACAACTTGAGGCTTTATCTCAAAACAAAAACAAAAACAAATAGAGCCTTTGGAGTAGGTTGTAGGATCAGGACTGGAACTGCAGCTGCTGCTTTTTTTTCTCTGAAAGTAAAGGAAGTCATATCTAAAACGCTACTTCTTCATCTCAACCCTTCTCTTTTGTTTCAGCGTACAATTTTATCTTAATATAAACCTATTTTGTACCTGGACAAAGGGAAGTAACGAAAAAAAAAGTCTTTTGAAACGAACATTTTACTAGATCAGCAGTTATTAAACTTTTTGTTTTGGGAACCCTTTACTCTCTTAAGTATTATCAAAGACTCTAAAGAATTTTGGTTTTTTTTTTTAATATTTTATTTTATTTTTTTGAATCATAGCTGTGTACATTAGTTCAACCATGGGGTACAGTGTGGGGGCTTCACATGCAATGTGAGATATTTTATCAACCTGATTGACATACCGTTCATGATATTTTCTCGTTTACTATATGAAAACATTTTTGATCCGTATTTAGAAGTTTTCTCCTGACCCTTCAAATATGTACCACATATGAATTATATCTATTGATAGTGACCATATTAGAAATTAAAACTGGAGAAAATCTAAAAATGTTTATGTTCTTCATTAAAAAAATGAAAGTAATCCATTACCTGTAAAAAAAAAAAACAAAAAACCCCATTATATGTCACACTGGGTAGAGTGCTGTGGCATCACAGCTCACAGCAACCTCAAACTCTTGGGTTTAAGCCATTCTCTTGCCTCAGCCTCCCAAGTATCTGGGACTACAGGTGCTAGTCACAACACCTGGCTATTTTTTGGTTGCAGTTGTCGTTGTTCGGCGGTCCCAGGTTGGATTTGAACCGGTCAGCTCTGGTGTACATGGCTGGTGCCTTAGCCGCTGAGCTACAGGCTTTGAGCCACAGTTTTTTGTTTTTTTTTCTTTTAAATTGAGACAGAGTCTCATTTTGTTGCCCTTGGTAGAGTGCTGTGGTATCCTAGCTCACAGCAATCTCAGATGCTTGGGCTCAAAGTGATTCTCTTTCCTCAGCCTCCTTAGTAGCTGGGACTACAAGCACCGGCCGCTATGCTCAGCTTTTTTTTTTTTTTTTTTTAAGCAGGCCGGGGCGGGTTTGAACCCACCAGTCCTGGTGCATGTGGCCGGCACCCTAACCACTGAGCTATAGGCGCCCAGCCAACAAAAATAACATTTTTTTTTTTTTTTTTTGTGACAGAGCCTCAAGCTGTCACCCTGGATAGAGTACCGTGGCATTACAGCTCACAGCAACCTCCAATTCCTGGGCTCAAGCGAGTCTCTTGCCCCGCCTCCCAAGTAGCTGGGGCTACAGGTGCCCGCCACAACGCCCGGCCATTTTTGGTTGCAGCCATGATTGTTGTTTAGTGGGCCGGGCTGGATTCGAACCCGCCAACTCAGGTGTACGTGGCTGGCGCCTTAGCCCGTTGAGCCACAGGCGCCGAGCCCAAAAATAACATTTTTAATGAAAAATAATTTCTAAAACAAATTTAGTTAGAAGAGTGATATTGGTTTACATTTTTAAAAAAATAACTTTAATTTCTGGTATAATAAAAGGCAAAGTAGATTCTCTTACTTGGTTCTTTCAGTTTGTTGTAATGTGTTGTTTTGCTTGAAGTCTGTGAAGAAACTCCAGCCTGACCACAGATAAGTAGTTGCAAAAGGGAGGATCATTTTAATATTAATTAATATTAATATTTAAGTTCTTCCTTGATAATATATCAAAAATTAAGAAGTAGTAACTTCTTAAAGGTTAATTGAAATATGGACCTGAGGCTCGGCGCCTGTGGCTCAGTGGGCTAAGGCACCAGCCACATATACCTGAGCTGGTGGGTTCGAATCCAGCCTGGGCCCGCCAAACAACAATGAACGGCTGCAACCAAAAAATGGCTGGGCATTGTGGCGGGCGCCTGTAGGAGGCAGAGGCAGGAGACTCACTTGAGCCCAGGAATTGGAGGTTGCTGTGAGCTGTGATGCTACAGAACTCTATCCAGGGTGACAGCTTGAGGCTCTGTCTCAAAAAAAAAAAAGAAATATGGACCCGAAGCCATATCTAAAAACGTTTCATACTCTGGTTTATTAAAACTCATTGGTTTGTCTTGTATTTTGAATTGAATGATTTGCTTACCTATGCATGATTTTGTGACATCATGCATTGGTCTTTATGAAAATACTGGTTGACTGTGTTGTGTAAATCTTTCTAATGTTTTTGCCTTTCTGTCTGCAGTATTAAGGAATCATATTAATACCACCATTGATCTCATCAGAAAAGTTTTGAAATTATTAGGAAGGTTTCAAGTTTTGCAAAACTCTAATTTTCTTTAGAAAGCTCAATTTTATTGCTGGTGACAAGTAAAAATAGTCTCTAGTTTTCTGTAAAGTGTTAGGCTCATTTTATTTTTTTTTCCAAAAAAAGTCAACTACATACCTAAGTCTGAATATTGTTTGTTAGTTGTTCTTTTAAGTGAAAGTAGAATTCCTTGAAGAAAACAGCTTACCAAGTCAGTTGCATGAATGGTTTTCTTCAAGATAGCCATAACACTGCAGTATACATATAATAGAACTTTTTTTACTTTGTTACATAGAATATTAAAAAGATATGTACTCAAGGGTCAGGATTTAATTTTTTTTTTTTTTAAGAGACAGAGTCTCATTTTGTCGCCCTCAGTAGAATGCTGTGATGTCACAGCTCACAGCAACCTCCAGCTCTGATTCTCTTGCCTTAGCCTCCCAAGTAGCTGGGACTACAGGCACCCACCACAACAACCAGCTATTTTTTTGTTGCAGTTTGGCCAGAGCCAGGTTTGAACCCGCCACTCTTGGTATATGGGGCCGGTGCCCTACTCACTGAGCCATAGGCACCACCCCAGGATTTAAAAATTTTTAATTTATATATTTTACTCTTAAGTATGCCAGAGATTTAATAAATTAGTTTTTTTTTTTTGGAGACGGAGTCTCACTATGTCATCCTAGGTAGAGTACCATGGCGTCACAGCGTATAGCAACCTCAAATTCTTGGGCTTAAGCAATTCTCTTGCCTCAGCTTCTCAAGTAGCTGGGACCACAGGCGCCTGCCACAGCGCCTGGCTATTTTTCTGTTGCAGTTGTTTGTTTTTGTTGTTCAGCCAGTTTGGGTGTATATGGCCAGCGCCCTACCCACTGAGTTAAGGGAGCTGCCCCATAGGCATCACAGCTCAAATTCTTGGACTTAAGCGCTTCTCTTGACTGAGCCCCCTAAGTAGCCACAACACTCAGCTGTTTTTTTTTATTTGTTTGTTTTGTTGTAGTTGTCATTGTGGTTTGGCGGGCCTGAGCTGGACTTGAACCTGCCAGATCTAGTATATGTGGCTGGCGCTCTAGCCACTTGAGCTATAGGCACTGAGCCAATAAATTAGTTCTTTACTGTTTCATATTGGACTTTAAAAATGATACATATGAGGCCAGGCACTGTAGCTCTCACCTGCAATTCTAGCATTCTGGGAGGCGGAGGCAGGTGGGTTGCTTGAGCTCAGGAGTTCTAGTCCAGCCTGAGCCAGAGGAGACACACCTCTAAAACTGGCAGGGCATGGCAGGGTATTGTGGAGGTTACCTGTGATCCCAGCTGCTTGGGAGGCTGAGGCAAGAGAATCGCTTGAGCCCAAGAGTTTGAGGTTGCTGTGAGCTGTGACGCCACAGCATTCTACTGAAGATGACATAGTGAGAGTCTGTCTCTAAATAAATAAATAAATAAATAAACAAATAAATAAATAAAAAACAACATAAAATTGGCAGGGCATCATGGTGGATGCCTGTAGTCCCAGCACTTAGGAGGCTGAGGCAAGAGAATTGCTTGAGCCCAAAAGTTTGAGGTTGCTGTGAACTATGACACCATTGAGTCTACCAGGAGCAAGAAAGTGAGACTGTCTCAAAAAAAAACAAAAAAAACATATGAAGGATCTTTATTTAACTATTTCCAGTTTTATTGAGATATAATTTATAAATAAAATCATATAAGTTTAAGGTATACAGTTTGATGATTTGATACACATAAATTTTGAAATAATTATTGCAGTCAACTTACCTATCACCTCACCTTGTTACCATTTTTTCTTTTGTTTTGTGATAAGAACATCTAAGATATATTCTTTATAATGGACATCAGGTGTCACTGACTTTTGTTTTTAACTTCAAGTGTGATAGTAAAGAATAGTAACTATAGTGATGAAATAGTACTGTTTGAGGCCTTTGCTTTGATTTATGAGGTTGGACAATTAAGTTTGCTGAATATTACTATAGTCACCATTGAGGTATACCCCTTGGGAAGCTATACATCAGCACCAGCATGTATTCCACTCTTCAACATAATTTTGGAACTCTTTCTGAAGTAGTCATCAGAACTGTTATTATAGGAGGTTGGAGAATTAAGTTCATGAACTTATCCTAGAAAAAGTGCTGCATACCTCACTGCTGAATATCACTTCTGTCACCAGATGGCCACGGGGAGTATTTTGAAGGTGACTGCAGTGATATTCAGCAATGAGGTATGTAGCACTTTTTCTTTTCTTTTATCTTTTTTTTTTTTTTTGAGACAGAGTCTCACTTTGTCACCCTGGGTACATAGCTCACAGCAGCCTCAAACTCTTGGGCTCAAGTGATTTTCTTGCCTCAGCCTCCCAAGTAGCTGGCACTACAGGTACCCAAAACAACGCCTGGCTATTTTTAGAGACAGGATCTTGCTGTTGCTCAGGCTGGTCTCGAACATGTGGTTTCAGGGCAATCCACCCATGTCAGCCTCTGAGAGTTCTAGGACTACAGGTGTGAGCCACTGCACCTGGCATACATGCAGCCCTTATTCTACGATGAGTTTGGGAACTTAATTGTCCAACCTCATATGTTTTATCTACCATGCTTTCAGACTATCAGTTAAAATACTGGAACAGTGAAAAAAACGCAAATATTAATATAAGAAGAGTTTTGATTCACATATTCCCTAAGTCTCAGGGGCTCCCAATGATTTACAGATTATACTTTGAAAACTGTGCCATATATATAAAGAAATGGGAAATTGTGGTTAAATGTACCTTTATTTATAAAGTATTCATTACAAAATTTTACAAAGTGGTAGCCAACACATGGCAGATAATATTTTGTAAAATTTTATAATGGGCTGGGCATGGTGGCTCATGTGTGTAATCTTAGCTCTTGGGAGGCTGAGGTGGGTGAATTGTCTCAGCTCACAGGTTCGAGACCAGCCTGAGCCAGAGTGAGACCCCATCTCTAAAAAATAGCCGGGCGTTGTGGCAGGTGCCTGTAGTCTTAGCTACTTGGGAGGCTGAGGCAAGAAAATCACTTGAACCCAAGAGTTTGAGGTTGCTGTGAGCTAAGATGCCATGGCACTCTACCAAGGATGAGACTCTACCATGTGAGACTCTTGTTTCTGAATGTTTTGTAAATAAAGGTACATTTAGCCATAATTTCTCATTTCCCTACATATGGTGACTTTAGGGGCAACTTGTAGGTCCCTACAAAGAGAATGCTTTGTCTATGTTGTAATTAACTATTTTGGTAAAAATCACCCTAATCATTTATTTGGTACTGTATTTGAAGACAAAAAAGAAAAGAAAATGCTATTTGTAGCATTTAAAAAACTTGTGGTAATATGTACATAATATAAGGTTTATGATTTTTGCCATTTTTAAGTGTACTTAAAGTGCTATTAAAATATATTCACAGTGTTACGTAACCTCTACACATACCCATTTTCAAAGCTTTTGGTATTACCCTTAAGAGAAACTTAGTGCCCACTAAACTCCTCCATTCCTCCTGCGTACCCTTCCCCCCACTCCCCTGGTAACTAACTCCCATTCTATTTTCTGTCTATAAATTTGCCTATTCTAGGTGCCTTATGTAAGTGAAATCATATGATAGTTTAACTTTGGTGTCTGTCTTATTTACCTTAGCATAATGTTTTTAAGGTTCATGTAAGTGTAGCTTGTATCAAAAATTCATCTATTTTTAGCTGAATAATATTCCATTATATGTATATACCATACTTTATTTGTTCTTCTACTGATGGACATTTGGATTGTTTCCAGCTTTTGGCTATTAAGAATAATGCTGTTGAGCTGGGTGCAGTGGCTAAGGCCTATAATCCTAGCACTCTGGGAGGCTGTGGCAGGTGGATTGTTTGAGCTCATAAGTTTGAGACCAGCCTGAGCAAGAGCAAGACCCCGGTCTCTAAAAACATAGCCAGGTGTTTTGGTGGGTGCCTGTTTTCCCAGCTACTTGGGAAGCCGAGGCAAAAGAATTACTTGAGTCCAAGATTTTGAAGTTGCTTGTGAGTTATGATGCCATGGCATTCTACCAAGGGCAACAAAGTGAGACTCTTGTCTCAAAAAAAAAAAAAGAAGAAGAATGCCACTATGAACATTGGTATATAGGTGTCTTGAGTTTCTGCTTTCCGTTATTTTGGGTATCTACCTAGAAGACAAATTGCTGGGTCATTTGATAATTCTATTTAACTATTTAATGAGCTACCAAACAGGTTTGCACAGCAAGTGCACCATTTTACATTCCCATTAGCAATGCACCAGGCAAATTTCTTCACCAACACTTGTATTTTCCACTTTTTTTTTTGAGACAGAGCCTCAAGCTGTCACCCTAGGTAGAGTGCTGTGGCATCACAGCTCACAGCAACCTCTAATTCCTGGGCTCAAGCGAGTCTCCAGCCTCTGCCTCCCAAGTAGCTGGGACTACAGGTGCCCGCCACAACGCCTGGCCCATTTTTGGTTGCAGCTGTCATTGTTGTTTGTCGGGCCCAGGCTGGATTCGAACCCGCCAGCTCAGGTGTACATGGCTGGCGCCTTAACCCGTTGAGTCACAGGCGCTGAGCCATATTTTCCACTTTTTTGAGATGGAGTCTCTTGCTCTGTTTCTCCAGCTAGAGTGCTATGGTGTTAACATAGCACACAACCAGATCAAACTCCTAGGTTGAAGCCACCCTTCTGACTCAGCTTCTCAAGTAGCTGGGACTACAGGCCCATCTCACCATGCTCAACGAACTTTTTCTATTTTTCGTAGAGGTGGAGTCCCACTTTTGCTCAGGCTGGTCTCAAACTCCTGAGTTCAAGTAATCCTTCCTCCTTGGCCTCCCAGAGTGCTAGGATTATAGGTGTGTGGCCCTCATTGTAGTTTTGATTTGCTTTTCTCTAATAACTAATGATGTTGAGAATCTTTTTATGTGCTTATTGGCCATTTGTATATCTTCTTTGAAGAAATGTCTGTTCAAGTCCTTTGCCCAATTTTGAATTTTTTTTTGTTGTTTAATTGTAGGAGTTCTTTCTATATTCTGAATATTAAATCTTTATCAGATGTAACTCAGAAATATTTTGTCCCTATCTGTGGTTGTCTTTTTTGCTATTTTGATAGTGTCCTTTGAGGCACATTTTTTTTTTTTTTTTTTTTTAGACAGAGTCTTATTATGTCGCCCTCGCTAGAGTACAATGACATCACAGCTCACAGCAACCTCAAACTCTTGGGTTTAAGCAATTCTCTTGCCTCAGCCTCCCAAGAACCTGGGACTAGAGGCAGCTGCCACAATGTTTTTGTTGCAGTTGTGGTTGTTTAGCTGACCCGTCAAAAATAGAAAATCTGAGGCAAGAGAATCTCTTGAGCCCAAGAGTTTGAGGTTGCTGTGAGCTGTGATGCCACAGCGCTCTAGCGAGGGCAATATAGTAAAACTATGTCTCACTGTGTGTGTGTGTGTGTGTGTGTGTGTGTGTATAGTAAAACTGTCTCACTATATATATATAGTAAAACTCTCTCTCTCTCTCTCCATATATATATATAGCTGGGCATTATGTTGTGCACCTGTAGTCCCAACTACTTGGAAGGCTGAGGCAAGAGAATCACTTAAGCCCAAGAGTTGGAGGTTGCTGTGAGGTACGATGCCACATTACTCTACCCAGGGCGACAAAGTGAGACTTTGTCTTAAACAAAAAACAAAACTGTGGAGACTGGGTCTCACTATGTTGCCCAGGCTGGGCTCAAACTGTTAGGCTCAAGTGATCCTTCCACCACTGCCTTCCAAAGTAGTAGGATTATAGGCATGAGCCACTATCCCTGACCCTTTTATTTCTTTCACTCACCTAATTTCTCTGGTGAGAATTTCCTGGCCAGTTCCATTTTTGTGTCATTTTACTCAGGATGCCAAGTCCTATTAGAAAAGATCCAATTTGGTTTGTTTAGGTAAAGGGCCCATCATTTAGTCTAGAGCAGTGGTTCTCAACCTGTGGGTCTGTATTAAAGGGTTGAGGCATTGGGAAGGTTGAGAACTACTGGTATAGAGGATAGCAGGATACTTGATTTACTGAGATGTAAACAGGGGGAAGGAGATAATCTACCAGATGAGATTGGGGTACTGTTACCAAAGAAAGGGAGATGGATGCTCAATATAAAAAAGAAAAAAAAAAGCCTAACCAAAACAAAATGAAAAGTACCCAGAGCAAGACTGCTCGGGTTCATTTCACAGCTCCAGCTCCTATAGGTCTGGCAAGGGCTAGTTACTTAACCTCTTTGTGCCTTAGTTTTTTCATTTGTAACATGAGTTTAAGAGTATCTACTTTCTCTCCTCCTTAGTATAGTGGTGAGTACAAAAAAAAAAAATCTATTTTCTGAAAAAAAAAATCTGCTTTCTAAGGTTGTTGTGAGAATTAAATTAGTTAATATACGCAATACGTTTAGAACAGTGCCTGGTACTTAGTAAATAAGCATTCAATAAATGTTAGTTGTATGTACCCACTGGGGAGGAATATTGATGCCAATCTTTATTATACTAAGTTTGGTATGACAAGGTTATTAGTGATTGTTTGCTTTGATTAGCTTAGGGTGAATTAGTACATATGTATGACAATTGCATTACTACCTCAATTAAACATTTCTGGAGATTCTATCATATATTAGGCACTATATTAGGTGCTGTGGTACAGTGATGACCAGTATACATTTTGATGTAGAATTCCTTAGGCTCTTTTTTTTTTGAGACAGAGTCTCAAGCTGTCACCCTGGGTTCAATGCCATTGCTTTATAGCTCACAGCAACCTCCAACTCTTGGGCTCAAGCGATCTCTTGCTTCAGATTTTCTATTTTGTAGAGATAAATCTTGCTTTTGCTCAGGCACCGGGTCTTGAACTGGTGAGCTCAAGCAATCCCACCTGCCTTGGCCTCGCAGAGTGCTAGAATTACAGGTGTGAGCCACCAATCCCGGCCTGAACTCCCTAATTTTTAAATGCTGACAAATTAAAACACTCTGAAAGTGGGGGAAATTTTAGTAACACTTACTGTAAGGTCAAATAATAAAGTTCTGACCACTAAAATCAGCTTTGTAGATTTTCAGTTTGTGATGTTTTTCATGTAGAGTGCCAGGGTGAGGGGGAACCAAAGCTAGATCCTGATGATATCCCAGCTGGCCTGGGAAAAGGACCTTATGACCAATTTAGAAAGAATGACAAGAAAGGTAGAATATAGAGTAGTTGGTCTCAGATGCTGAATAAACAAAATGTTTCAAAAAGCAGAGAATGATCAGTAGTATCAAATGCTGTAGATAAAGACTAGAAAGTGTCTATTGAATTTAGTGATGGGGTCATTGACCTTGGCAAGAGTGGTTTCAGTGGAATTGTAGGGTTTGTGGGAGGCAGGATTGCAATGGATTCAGAAGGGAATTCAGGTGCAAAGAAGCATTGTTTAGCTCTCTCAATAATTTTACATATTGAAGGAGAAAGGAGAAATAAGTTACAGAATATGGGTTCTTAATTTGACTTGTATGGACATCTTCAATGTCATATGCAAACTTTGTATTTTATTTTTATTTTTATTATTTTGAGACAATCTCAAGGTGTCACCCTGTGTAGAGTGCTGAATGTCAGCAACCTCCAACCTGGGCTCAAGTGTTCCTGTTGCCTCAGTTTTTCTATTTTTAGTAGAGATGTGGTTTTGCATTTGTTCAGGCTTGTCTCAAACTTGTGAACTCAAACAATCCACCAGCCTCAGCCTCCCAGTGTGCGTAATTTTTATTTTTATTTTTTTAAGAGAAGCCTTAAAGCTTACCTCAGCTTTTCAAAAGGAGTTTATAACCCCAAAGAACTACATTTTGTCAGGAGGCCTATAGTTGAATGATTTGGACATATTTACAAGCTAGTGGGACAGGAGCCAGTAAAGTGGTAGAAACTAAAGATCCTAAAGGGTGTAGTTCTCCAGCTTATTGGAATGTGATAGACCCTCTGGTGGTAAAAAGAAATGAGATCCAGAGTAATGGTAGATTACTAATTTAGATTTTTTAAAAAAATGAGTGTAGTTGCACATAAATTTATAGGAAACTGAAATAGCCCTCTATTCATATTCTCCGTTCTGTAGGAAGTACCAAAAGTGGGTGAAGAGAAGTGGAATATGGTTGAAGAAGGTAGAAAAGGTTTGAAATAGCCATAGTGAAGAGTGGGAACAAGGAAAATGAAGATTTGTACATTCCTAGTGAAACCAAATTGAAGATGATGCAACACTTCATCCCCCATTAGCCTAGAGAGAGAATAGAAAAGGCATGAAAATGGATAAAGCTGGCTTGGCACCTGTGGCTCAACGGGCTAAGGCGCCAGCCACGTACACCTGAGCTGGCGGGTTCGAATCCAGCCCCAGGACCTGCCAAACAACAATAACGGCTGCAACCAAAAAATGGCCGGGCGTTGTGGCGAGCGCCTGTAGTCCCAGCTACTTGGGAGGCAGAGGCAAGAGACTCGCTTGAGCCCAGGAATAGGAGGTTGCTATGAGCTGTGATGCCATGGCACTCTATCCAGGGTGACAGCTTGAGGCTCTGTCTCAAAAAAAAAAAAAAAAAAGAAAAAAGAAAGAAAATGGATAAAGCTGTGGTTGGGGTCTTTGTGTCCTCCAAATACAGTTAGGAGGATAAGAGCGCAAGAGAGATTAAAGGTATTAGTTAAGAGAGGGAGAGAGTGAAGACCAGCATAAAATAGGAAGAAAGTAACGAGTTTGAGAAATTGAAGGCAAGTGAAAAAATTGCAGGAATATTGGAATAAGTGGGACAGATGTAGAGATAGAAGTGGAAGAGTACATTGACAGGGTTAGGAATGAGGTTATCATTCTAGTTTTGTATCCAGATGCTTTTAAAATAACACAGTTGCCCAGGACTCATTCCAGAGTAAATGAATCAGAATCTATAGGGAGTTGTGCTGAGGCATTGTCACTTAAAAAGATCCATAACATTAATAAGCTGTGGTATATGTACACCATGGAATACTATTCAGTCACTAAAAAAGATGGAAACTTTACATCTTTTGTATTAACTTGGATGGAGGTAGAACACATTCTTCTTAGTAAAGTATCACAAGAATACAGAAGCAAGAATCCAATGTCATTTCTAATATGAAGACAGTAGATGAGCTAATACAAGGAGAGGGTAGGGGCATGGGAAAGGGGGTGTATGTCGGGGATAGTGGTCACGGTGTATGGCACACCTCTTGGGGGTGGGACACAAGTATAAGAGGGACTTTAACAAATGAAATCAGTATAACCTAATTCTTTGTATCCTCAATGAATCCCAAATGATATAAAAAAAAGTTCCACACATGATTAGAAAAAAAATTTTCTTAATTTACTTACAGTAAAATTTGTTCTTTGATATACAGTTCTTGAGTTTTGACAAATGTGGTGGTACCATTTTCAGAATAGGGTAGATAGGAACAGGTGAGCAAATGTAGTCGGCCCTCAGTGTCTGCGGGTTTTGTCTTCTTGAAACCACAAACAACTGTGGGTAGAAATGTTTGGGGGAAAAACAATTAAAAAACAAAGCAAAAAATACTGCAAGTAAAAATTCAGTATGATAACTATTTACATAGCATTTATATTGTATGAGGTATTAGTACTAATCTAGGGATGACTTAATATATGTGGAATGTTGTGCAAGTGTTACATGCAAATACTGTGCCATTTTATGTAAGAGACTTTGTGTTTTTTTTTTAGACAGTCTCACTGTGCCACCCTCCAAAGAGTACTGTGGTGTCAACAGCTCACAGCAACCTCAAACTCTTGGGCTTAAGTGATTCTCTTTTTTTTTTTTTTTTTTGAGACAGCGCCTCAAGCTGTCACCCTGGAAAGAGTGCTGTGGCATCACAGCTCACAGCAACCTCCAATTCCTGGGCTCAAGCAAGTCTCTTGCCTCCACCTCCCATGTAGCTGGGACTGCAGGTGCCCACCACAATGCCCGGTCATTTTTTGGTTGCAGCCGTCATTGTTGTTTGGCTGGCCCGGGCTGGATTCGAACCCACCAGCTCAGGTGTACTTAGCCCGCTGAGCCACAGAGCCCAGGAAACTGAGATTGTTCTGAGCTGTGATGCCACAGCACTCTATAGGGGATGGGGGGGAGGATACAAAGTAAGCCTCTGCCTCAAAAGAAAAACCAACTAGATAGTAAAGTTACTTTAGGTTTTGCAGGTTACGAATGGTCTCTGTTGTATATTCATTGTGTGTATGTGTTTATAACCATTTAAAAATACTAAAAAAATTTTGAGGAGCCCAGGAGTTTGAGATAGCATGGGCAACATAGTAAAATCTCTGTTAAAAAAGAAATATGGTGGTAGCACAGTCCTGCTGATACCTTGATTTTGGTCATTGAAAATTACCATATTTTGCTGTTTATTATGTACATGTTTAGCCTGAATTTTTAAGGGAAAAATAAGGAAATGCATTATACATGGGTAGTACTAATTCCATGTCTATATAAATGTTTTTGATTCTTTTATTTATGTTTATGAATTAAAAGCATAACTCTAGACAACAATAACATCTATATGGAAAATAATATCCTGGAATAAAATAAAATCCTGGAATAAAAAAAAAAAAGAAATGTGAAACTCATTCTTTGCACCATAGGAAAACCGGCAGAGGGCCATAGTTTGCCAACCCACACAGATAATAAACAATAGGCCAAGGTGGGGTGGCTGACACCTGTAATCCTAGCACTCTGGGAGGCCAGGACAGGTAGATTGCTTGAGCTTAGGAGTTTGAGACCAGCCTGAACAAGAGGAAGATCTCTGTCTCTAAAAATAATTAGATGTTAAGGTGGGCACTTGTAGTCCTAGCTACTTGGGAGGCTGAGGCAAGAGGATTGCTTGAGCCTAAGAGTTTGAGGGTGTTGTGAGCTATGATGAGGCCATGACACTCTACCCAGGGGGACAGTGTAAGGCTGTGTCTCAAAACAAACAACCTCCCCCCCCCAAAAAAAAATAAATAACATTTTTAGAGATGGAGGTCTCTCTCTGGCTCAGGCTGGCAAATTACTAGTGTATGATGTGTTGATTTCTAAAATATAAATATCATAGGCATCTGTAATCACTTTAGGAGGAGGCAGGAGCATTGTTTAAGGCCAGAAGTTTGTGATCAGCCTGGGCAATATAGCAAGACAGGTCACTAAAAAGAAAAGAAACAAAAGCAAAAAGAAAAATTAGCCTATGGAGATGGTGGTACATACCTATAGTCATAGCTACTAGGGAGGCTGAGGCAGGAGGATTGCTTGACCCCAGGAGTTCCAGGGTGCAGTGAGCTATGCTCACACCACTGCATTCTAGCCTGCAGTTTCAAAAAACTAACAAAATATGAATATTTCCACTGTATCTGAGCTCAACCTACGTGTGACATACAGAATATAGAGTTTGAAAGAGAGGCTCTTTCTCCCTTTATAATAGATGTAAATAACCTTAAAAGCATAAGTAGAGGGTGGCACCTGTGGGTAGGGTGCTGGCCCCATATACCGAGGGTGGTGGGTTCAAACCTGGCCCCAGTCAAATTGCAACAACAACAACAACAAAAATAGCTGGGTGTTGTGGTGGGCACCTGTAGTCCCAGCTACTCAGGAGGCTGAGGCAAGAGAATTGCCTAAGCCCAGGAGTTGGAGGTTGCTGTGAGCTCCATGGCACTCTACGGAAGGTGATAAAGTGAGACTCTGTCTCTACAAAAAAAGAAAGCATAGGTAGTTAAGTAAAGATTAATAAAGTGATGCGTTTGCATATTTATTACCTTTATTTTAAATATAATTGTGAATTTGTGTGATTTAGGTTTTAATAATGATTATGTATAGCAACTGGCTTGCAAAATTCTGAAAATACAGCAGTCAGCTTTCAGTAGACAGTAGAGTTGGGTTCAACCTACCTTTGAACTTATGGCTTAGAGCTGGCGTCCTCAAACTTTTAAACAGGGGGCCAATTCACTGTCCCTCAGACTGTTGGAGGGCTGGACTATAGTTTAAAAAAAAAACAACTATGAACAAATTCCTATGCACACTGCACATATCTTATTTTGAAGTAAAAAACAAAACGGGAACAAATACAATTCACACCAATGCATGTGGCCTACAGACCGTAGTTTGAGGACCTCTGGCTTAGAGAGATGAGATAATTTACTAAATCTAGGTTAAGTGATAGAACTAGAATAAACTCTAGGTTATTTATTTATTTGAGATAGAGCCTCAAGCTGTCACCCTGGATAGAGTGCGGTGGCATCACAGCTCACAGCAACCTCCAATTCCTGGGCTCAAGCGAGTCTCCTGCCTCCGCCTCCCAAGTAGCTGGGACTACAGGTGCCCGCCACAATGCCTGGCCAATTTTTGGTTGCAGCCGTCATTGTTTGTCGAGCCCAGGCTGGATTCGAACCCGCCAGCTCAGGTGAACGTGGCTGGCGCCTTAGCCCGTTGAGCCATAGGCACCGAGCCAACTCTAGGTTTTTTTAAATTTAATTTTTATTTTTGTCAAAGTAGTACAAGTTAATAGTTTAAAAAGTCAAAAGGTACTAATGTTTATGGAAAAAAAATAGCAGTTCCTTCAACCCTCAACTTCTGTTCCACTGAGGCAAAACTTTTAGCCTTTTCTTCTGGTTTTCACCTCCTTATTTTTCATAATATGCTTATACTGTTACTTATTTTGTAATTTATAATTTTTCATTTTTGATTCCTTTTTTTTTAAAGATCCATTTTATTTTATTTTATGTTATGTTATGTTAATGTTATGTTATTTTATGACAGAGCCTCAAGCTGTCACCCTGAATAGAGTGCTGTGGCATCATAGCTCACAGCAACCTCCAATTCCTGGGCTCAAGCGAGTCTCTTGCCTTTGCTTTCCAAGTAGCTGGGACTACAGGCGCCCGCCACAACGCCCGGCCATTTTTTGGTGGCAGCCATCATTGTTGTCTGGCAGGTCTGGGCTGGATTCGAACCTGCCAGCTCAGGTGGACGTGGCTGGCGCCTTAACTCGCTGAGCCACAGGTACTGAGCCGCTATTTATTCCTTCTAAGAGAGATGGTTATTTAGTTCTGTCACGCCATACACATTCTTCTAGACATTTTTCCAATATATTTATTTGTTTTGTAATTACAATTGGTTCTTAAATTATCTTTTAATATATACATGATTATGACTATGTAGTGTTTGCAGATTAGTATCTTATGATTATATTTTCTTTTTTTTTTGAGACAGTCTCAAGCTGTTGCCCTTATTAAAGTGCGGTGGCGTCACAGCTCACAGCAAGCTCAAATTCTTGGACTTAAGTGATTCTCTTGCCTCAGCCTCCCAAGTAGGGACTATAGGCTCCCATCACAACACCTGGCTATTTTTTTTTTTTTTTTTGGTCATAGTTGACAGTGTTGTTTGGTAAGCCCAGGCTGGATCAAACCCACCAGCTCTGGGGTAGATGGCTGGTACCCTGGCTGTTAAGCTACAGGCACCAAGCCATGTATTTTTTTCCTTAGATAATTTCTTTTTTTTGAGACAGAGCCTCAAGCTGTTACCCTGGATAGAGTGCCATGGCATCACAGCTCATAGCAACCTCCAGTTCCTGGGCTCAAGTGAGTCTCCTGCCTCTGCCTCCCAAATAGCTGGGACTACAGGCGCCTGCCACAACACCCGGCAGTTTTTTGGTTGCAGCCGTCGTTGTTTGGCGGGCCCAGGCTGGATTTGAACCTGCCAGCTCAGGTGTACGTGACTGGCCCCTTAGCCTGTTGAGCCACAGGCACCAAGCCTCTTATATAGTTTTTTCTTAGAGTTAATAATTGCCTTGGTTTCTAAACATTTGCCTGAATTCTTTGTGTACTTAGGACAATATTATCCTCACATTCTCTGACAGAACTATAAAATTCACCTCAGTACAGTTAAACATCAGGTAATTTATCGTTTCCATTTTTCTCTTTGACATACTGCCCAAGCCACCCTTCTTTCTCTTGCTTGAATCCCAACTATTGTTTTCAGTTGTTATCTGGGTACTCCCACCATTGTCACGGGCATTGCCATTGCTTCTCTCCTGTTTTGGAATCCATTTTCTTGAATTTTATAACATCTTGTTTTCTAGTTTATTTCTCTGTTTTGGTGGAACATATCATTCAGGAGCTCCTAAGATTGGGTGCTGGGAGATAAGTTGTTTGAAATTTTGTATGTCTGAAAATATCAATTCTATCTTCATATATAATTGAAATTTGTTAGGATATATAATTCTAGCTTGAAAAATAATTTCTCCTCAGAATTGGAAGGTTTTCTTCAATGTTATTAGTTTCTAGTTTTGTTGCTCAGAAATCCAAGAACTTTCCAGGCCTCAGTCAGCTGTTTGTGATCCTTCTTTTTACCTTATGACAGATTTTAGAACTTTTTCTTTATCCTTAAATTTATATATTGAAATTCATATCAATAGCTGTCATTTCATTCTGATACAGAAAGTTCATTTTACTACAGTTAAGTAGTTAACATACTCATTATCCCATATTGTTACCTTTCTTTTTAGTGTGTGCGTGGTAAGAGTACCTAAAAAATTTACTCTCTTGGTAAATTACTAGTATATAAAACAATATTATTAACTATCGTGGGTTTTGGACTGAGTTGTTTGGGAAGGGCTTCCCATTGTCTTTTGAGAGACAATGAAGGTTTACTCAATTAAAAGCCAGTATTTTATAGGAAGGAAAAAACAAACGTTTTCAGTTTACAGGCACTCTGAAAGGATTCCTTCTCTGGCTAACATTTAACATAAAATAACACTTAATTCGATTGACATTTGTTCTTAATGTACATTTGTTAATGAGCTGCTCCTGACTGAGGAAATTAGGAAACACTAATAATTTATGTCTACAGAATAATATTCATTTCTTTTCTAGCTCTTCCACCAAAACCACCTAAGCCAGTGACCTCTGCAGTTACAAATGGAATGAAGGACAGTTCTGTTTCTCTTCAAGATGCAGAATGGTACTGGGGGGATATTTCAAGGTAACTAGAAGACTACTATAGTTGAATGAAGTTTTTAAAAAAATTATTTTTGAGAATAAGTAGAACTTTTTTTTTTTTTGAGACAAAGTCTTACCATGTTGCCCTCAGTAGAATGCAGTGGTATCACAGCTCACAGCAACCTCAAACTCTTGGACTCAAGCTATTCTCTTGCCTCAGCCTCCCGAATAGCTGGGACCACAGGCACCTGCCATAAGACCCAGCTATTTTTTTGGTTACAGTTGTTGTTGTCTAGTAAGCCAGTGCCAGGCTCAAACCTGCCACCTTCGATGTATGTGGCTAGCGCCCTACTCGCACACTTTGATGCTGAGCCAAAGAATAAGTAGAACATTTTAACTCCCACTAGTTTTCCTTTCTAAGATTCCCATTTCAAAAATTGTGTGCAGGGACATTTTAAAAGTGTCCTAATACTTTTCTTTCTTAAAAGTGACAAGAAAATATTTATATTATGGGTGTGATTATTACTTTTCTTTTTTGAGACAGTCTCAGGGTGTTGCGATGGCATCACAGCAACCTCAAACTCTTGGGCTTAAGCTAGCAGTTCTTAACCTGTGGGTCTTGACCCCTTTGGGGGTTGAATGACCCTTTTATAGGAGTTGCCTAAGACCATCTTGTATATCAGATATTTACATTACGATTTATAACAATAGCAAAATTACAGTTATGAAGTAGCAACAAAAATAATTTTATGATTAGGGGTCATTACAACGTGAGGAACTGTATTAAAGGGTTGCAGCATTAGGAAGGTTGAGAACCGCTGGCTTAAGTAATTCTCTTGTCTCAGCCTCCCAAGTAGCTGGGACTACAGGTGCCCACCACAATGCCCGGCTATTTTTTTTTTTTTGGTTGCAGTTGTCTTCGTTGTTTAATAGGCCCAGGCCAGGTTCAAACCTGTCATCCTCGGAGTATGTGGCTGGCGCCCTGCTAACTGAGCTATGGGCAGGGTTATTACTTTTAATATAATAATGAAGATGGATTTCTGAATACATGAAACATACATTTGGGGCTTGGCGCTGTGGCTCAACGGGCTAAGGCGCCAGCCACGTATACCTGAGCTGGCGGGTTTGAATCCAGCCCGGCCCGCCAAACAACGATGATGGCTGCAACCAAAAAATGGCCGGGCGTTGTGGCGGGCGCCTGTAGTCCCAGCTACTTGGGAGGCAGAGGCAGGAGACTCGCTTGAGCCCAGGAATTGGAGGTTGCTGTGAGCTGTGATGGCACAGCACACCCTATCCAGGGTGACAGCTTGAGGCTCTGTCTCAAAAAAAACAAAAAAATGCCATACATTTAGGATAATTCCATGCATTTTAATAAAAAATGCTTTCAGATGCTTAAATTTTCATACCTTTCATGTCTTTCTCTAAGGCAATGGTGTTAAAATCTTTGCATGCACAAAAATCAATTAAGATGAGCCCAGGAATCTGCATTTCACAACCTCTGTGGATGATTTTGATGCAGACTGTACACACCTCACTTTGAGAAACAGA
>CAUYON010080251.1:0-49042 GCA_963573935.1 Arctocebus calabarensis | reverse complement strand
AATCTAAAACTACTGGGTTCAAGCAATCTTCCTGCCTCAGCTTCCTAAGTTGTGGGATCGGCTGTAATGCCCAGCTAATTTTTCTGTTTTTAGGAGAGACAGAGTATTGCTGTTGTTCAAACTGGTCTTCAACTTTTTTTCTTTTTTTTTTATAGAGACAGAGTCTCACTTTATCGCCCTGGGTAGAGTGCCGTGGCGTCACACTGCTCACAGCAGCCTCCAGCTCTTGGGCTTAAGCGATTCTCTTGCCTCAGCCTCCCGAGTAGCTGGGACTACAGGCGCCCGCCACAGCGCCCGGCTATTTTTTTGTTTTGCAGTTCGGCCGAGGCCGGGCTTGAACCCGCCACCTTCGGTATACGGGGCCAGCGCCCTACTCGCGGAGCCACAGGAGCCGCCCTTTTTTTTTTTTTTTTTGAGATGGAGTATCTCTGTTACCCAGGCTAAAGTACAGTGGCATCATCCTAGCTCACTGAAACCTCCATCTTCTGGACTCAAGATATCCTCCTGCCTCAGCCTTCTGAGTAGCTTGGAGTATAGGTGATAGAGTTAGGAACCCCACACAAATAGAGCGGACCCACCAAAATGGGTCCCCTCCTGACCCATATCCTACCCTGCAAAGGTGGATGGGCCAACCCTCTACTCTTCCCCCATGGATGTCCCACTGAATTGGGCTCAGTGCCTGTAGCTCAGTGGGTAAGACACCAGCCACATACACCAGGGCTGGCGGGTTCGAACCCTGCCTGGGCCTACTAAACAACAATTACAACTATAACAAAACAATAGCCGGGCATTGTGGCGGGCACCTATAGTCCCACCTACGTGGGAGGCTGAGGCAAGAGAATCACTCAAGCCCAAGAGTTTGAGGTTGCTGTGAGCTGTGACCCCACAGCACTCTACCAAGGGTGACAGAGTAAGACTCTGTCTCAAAAAAAAAAAAAAAGAATAAATAAATACATAATGGTTCCAACAGCAGCTTGACGTCAGCTTTTATTTACATTAATCCGTACTTTAATTGTGTTCCTATAATTTCATTTTGCCCCACCTGTGTTCCTATTCTGATCGCTAGTCTTAGTCTTGCCTCTGGGAGGGGAACTGAGGAATGACACAAGAGACTGACATTTCTGTTTCTGACCTTTTATCCTACTTCAATCTTTAAAATTATTTTTTAACTATTTTCTTAAAATCATATCTCATTCTCAAAAAAATTCTCACAGCGTACACATTGTATTTTTAAAAAAAGAATGCATTTTTAGGCTCGGCGCCCATAGCTTGGTGGTTAGGACGCCAGCCACATACGCCAGTGCTGGCAGGTTTGAACCTGGTTCGGACCTGTTAAACAACAATGACAACTACAACAAAAAAAATAGCCAGGCATTGTGCTAGTAGTCCACACCTGTAGTCCCAGCTACTTGGGAGGCTGAGGCAAGAGAATCACTTAAGCCCAAGAGTTTGAGGTTGCTGTGAGCTGTGATGCCACAGCACTCTACTGAGGGTGACAGAGTGAGACTCTGTCTCAAAAATAATAATAATAATATATTTTTATGGACAGAAAGGATGACGTCTCAGATTTACTTCAGAATAGTCCAGTTCCCACAAGTGGGTGGGAATAGAGATGGAGCCAGATCCACCAGGAGTTAACTGGTTGACCTGGGTGGTCATTACACTGGTCTACTTTTAGACATGTTAATATTTGAAAATCTCGATAGTCAAATGTTTTCTGAAAATGTATGTACTAAGGGAAATGAGTCCAGTATAAAAATCTATGCCTGAGAAATAAGGGACTCCCTCTCCTGTCTGTCCACCCAAGACCACTTAATGCCCCATTACCCTTCCCTGTTCTATTTTTTCCCTAGCACTAATCACTTTCTAATGTGAAACATACCACATAATTTACTTATTATGTCTGCTGTCCAACACAGTGGGTACACATTACAGGTTACTTATTGACTAATAAAACTGTTTCATTCTTTTCTGATTTTGTGGAGAGGATTTTGAGGAAATGGTAAGAGATTTTTAATTATTTCCCCAATACCATATATTTTAGGTCTACTGTTTATCATGTCTCTCCTTCTAGATGGAGTTCTATGAGTTCAAGAATCCATGTCTGGGGTTCAGCACCTGTGGCTCAATGGGCTAAGGCACCAGCCACGTACACCTGAGCTGGCGGGTTTGAATTCGGCCTGGGCCCGCCAAACAACAATGACAACTGCAACCAAAAAATGGCCAGGCGTTGTGGTGGGTGCCTGTGTTTCTAGCTACTTGGGAGGCAGAGGCAGGAGACTCGCTTGAACCCAGGAATTGGAGGTTGCTGTGAGCTGTGATGCCACAGCACTCTATCCAGAGTAACAGCTTGAGGCTCTGTCTCAAAAAAAAAAAAAGAATTCATGTCTGGCTGTATTTCTTGGTATTTAAGATTATATGTATGGCTTGCATCGTGTTAAAGTCAAATAAAATATAGAGATACAGAAACAAATCTCTAAATTTAAGAAGCAAGAATTGTGGTTCAGGCCATATACACAGAACTGGTGGTCTTCAGTATGGTCAAAGAGCAAAGAGGTTACAGGTTTTTATAAAAATGAGAAATGTGGCTGGGCGCGGTGGCTCATGCCTGTAATCCTAGCACTCTGGGAGGCCAAGGTGGGTGGATTGCTTGAGCTCACAGGTTGGCGATCTACCTGAGCCAAAGCAAGACCTCATCTCTAAAATAGCCAGGCATTGTGGCCAGTGCCTGTAGTCCCAGCTATTTGGGAGGCTGGGGCAAGAGAATCTCTTGAACCCAAGAGTTTGAGGTTACTATGAGCTAAGATGCCATGGCACACCAAGGGCCACAAAGTGAGACTCTGTCTCAAAAAAAATGAGAAATGGGCTTGGCGCTGGTGGCTCAATGGGCTAGGGGGCCAGCCACATACACCTGAGCTGGCGGGTTCGAATCCAGCCCAAGCCCACCAAACAAAAACGACAGCTGCAACCAAAAAATGGCCGGGCGTTATGGTGGGCACCTGTAGTCCCAGCTACTTGGGAGGGGGAGGGAAGAGACTCGCTTGAGCCCAGGAATTGGAGATTGCTGTTAGCTGTGATGCCACAGCACTCTATCCAGGGTGACAGCTTGAGGCTCTGTCTCAAAAAAAAAAAGAAAGAAAGAAAGAAAAGAGTGAGACCCTATCTCTAAAAAAAAATAGCCAGCTTGGGTGGCTCCTATGGCTCACTAAATAGGGCCCCAGTTTCATATACCCAGAGTGGTGGATTTGAACCTGGCCCCAGCCAAACTACAACAAAATATAGCCAGGGGTTGTGGCAGGCACGTGTGGTCCCAGCTACTCAAGAGGCTGAGGCAACAGAATCACTTGATCCCAAGAGTTTAGCTTGCAGTGAGCTACCTCACTTAAACCCCAACTTTGTCTCAAAAAAAAAAAAAAATTAGAGAAATGTTAAGTATTGTCTTGCAAAGAATTTCATTGGCACCAGTAAAGTTTGGGCGAGTTGGCAAGTTCTGATTGGTAAGTGATGACAGTGGATAACACTAGTCTTAGAGTAAGTAGAAGCAGGTTGTTGCAGTAGTGGTTAGACAAAAATGGCTTCAGGGGCGGCGCCTGTGGCTCAGTGAGTAGGGCGCTGGCCCCATATACTGAGGGTGGCAGGTTCCAACCCGGCCCCAGCCAAACTGCAACAAAAAAATAGCCGGGCGTTGTGGCGGGCGCCTGTAGTTCCAGCTACTCCGGAGACTGAGGCAAGAGAATCGCCTAAGCCCAAGAGCTGGAGGTTGCTGTAAGCTGTGACGCCACTCTACCAAGGGCGACAAAGTGACTCTGTCTCTAAAAGTAAGTAAATAAATAAATAAATAAAAGATGGTTTCAGACTACAGCAGAGAATTACATTCTTGAAGAGATATTCTGTGTCCTGACTGCTTTCTCCCCCTGAACTCTCAACCTTATTTCTACCATCAACTTTCACAACTTTTACAATCTTCATTGGACAGGGCTGATCTAGAGGTTAAAATCAGGAATTCTGGAGCTAGTCGGTCTGGGTTTCAAATCCCTGTTCTATCATCTACTAGCTGGTGACCATGGTCAAGTCACTTGGCCACTGCCTCAGTTTTCTCATCTGTGAAGTCAAGACAACAGTGCCTACTTCCTGGGGTTGCTACCCTACTGGTAGAAGGACCGTCCATAGAGGTTGGCTGGTGCTATTACTGGTTAGAGCACTCGTTGTTGGCTACTGGAGCCTGTTTTCTCCTGTTAAATGCAGACAGTCATGCCGTGCATTAAAGGTGATGGGAATTTCTAGAGTTAGGGAATAGGAGCCCTCTTGCCCAGAAGCCTAGCCAAAATAACAACGATTGCTAAGCGCCAGACATCTTACTGCCGAATTAGGAACACTTTAAGGACCGGCTGCCCCTGGTCCCCTAGTCCCCTAGTCTCAGAGGAGCAGGTTGGGTCTAGAGGTGGCTGGAGGTGGGGGCAGTCGGCGAGTAAGAGGGAGGGTGTGGGGTAGAGAATGCTGGCTAAGGGGGTGGGAAGGGGGGATGGCCCTCGGAAAAAAGCGCGGCGGGGGTGCAAGCGTGCAACGCAGCGAGGGGCGCTGGCAGGAACTGATGTAAGACTCAGGGGACAAGGAGAAGTCTGAGGGGCGCTTGCTGGCTGGGTCGTGGCGAGCGTGAGGTGGGAATGACGCTGCTGGCAAGGAACGATTGGGGGATGAGGAGCTGGGGGCGGGGCCTGGGGGTGGTAAGGATAGAGAAGAGGCTGGCAGGGTTTGAAGCCCCGCAAAGTCGTGGGGTGCCGCCGGCAGGGGCGGGGCTCGCCGCGGAGGCTGCTGGTCCCTGACGCCTCGACCCTTCCTCTCTCGCAGCCCGGCCTGGCGGGGGGACCATGGGCGCCTCGGCCTCCAGGGGCCAGGTTGCCCGGATCCCCGCGCCGGAGCCAGAACCTGAGGAGGCGGCGCTGGGCCTGAATCAACTACCACCGGAGCTGCTCCTGGTGGTGCTGAGCTACGTGCCCCCACGAACGCTGCTCAGGAGCTGCCGCCATGTGTGCCGGGGCTGGCGCGCCCTGGTGGACGGGCAGGCCCTGTGGCTTCTGATCCTGGCCCGCGACCACGGCGCCACTGGCCGCGCTCTGCTGCCGCTAGTCCGCAGCTGCCTGCCCCCCGCCCGCAACGGCAGGCTCTGTCCCTTGGGCCGCTTCTGCTTGCGCAGACCCATCGGACGCAACCTCATCTGGAACCGCGGAGGCCAGGGTGGGGAGCACAAAAAGGGGTAGAAGCCGAGGGAGCTGGTGGGAGGACTTGGAGGAGATGGGCCGCGCGGGTAGCCGGTGGGCGGGGTTGGGGCGGGGCTCACTGGAGCCTGTGGGAGGGGTCTCACTGAGTGTGGGCGGGGTCTCACTGAACTCGTGCGGGCGGGCGGGCGACTGGAACTTGGCTGAAAGTCTTTTTTATTTAACCCAAGGCCTCCGGAAGTGGATGGTGCGGCAAGGTGGGAACGGCTGGTTGGTAGAGGAAAACGGACCAGCGGTGCCCGGGGTCCCTTCGCAGTCTTTCGGAACTTCTTTTAGGTGAGTACCCCGCTACCCAAGGGCTGGGCGGTGGTTAAGAAAAACCCATCAGGGCTTGGCGCCTGTGGCCAATGGGCTAAGGCGCCAGCCACGTACACCTGAGCTGGCGGTTCGAATCCAGCCCGGGCCCTCCAAACAACAGTGATGGCTGCAACCAAAAAATGGCTGGGCGTTGTGGTGGGCGCCTGTAGTCCCAGCTACTTGGGAGGCGGAGGCAGGAGACTTGCTTGAGCCCAGGAATTGGAGGTTGCTGTGAGCTGTGATGCAACAGCACTCTATCCAGGGTGACAGCTTGAGGCACTGTCTCAAAAAAAAAAAGAAAGAACCGTCAGTACTCATTACCCCCTCTCCCACCTTCCTAGGTGGTGTCTGAAGAAGGAGTTCTTGGACCTGGAGGAAGAGGGTTTGTGGCCAGAACTGTTGGATAGTGGCAAGATTGAGATTTGTGTCTCAGAGTGGTAAGTGTAAAAACAATCCCTTGCTAAACACTAACCGGATATGCCATGTTGTCTGCATGAGTGACTTAATTTAGGCCTCCTAACAACCTCTTACAGATAAACTGAAATTCAGGAAGGTGAAGTGACTTGACCAGGACCACAGTTCTAGTAGTTAGCAGAGTATGCAGCCTGAACATCTGTTCTTTAGAGGGGTCTAGATTGGAGGACAGCAGGTGGAATCTTTTTTTTTTTTTTTTTTAATGTAAAGCTTTTTTTTTTCTTGAGAATTATTTATTTATTTATTTATTTATTTTGGCCAGGGTCAGGTTTGAACCTGCCACCTCCGGTATATGGGCCCGGCGCCCTACTCCTTGAGCCACAGGCACCACCCCAGCAGGTGGAATCTAATTTAGCTCTGCAGCTTTGTGGCGTAGGGTGAGTCACTACATACCTCCGTTTCCCTTCTTTACAAGATAAGGTTCTTGCAAAGGCAGTTATTGTATGTCAGGCACACAGCACGTGGCTTAGAGTGTGAGCTCCTTTTTCGAAGCCTGATCCTGTGGTAAGGTATATTTTAACCCTTCAGATCTTTCAGAGTTCAACAGGACTCAGATTCAGAAAGGAGAGATGACTTGCTATGGTTACACAGCCTGGGCTTGGCAGAACATGGCATATAGCTCCAACTGGTCAGACTCCAGAGCTTGCGTTCTGTGATGGTCTTGAAGTGGAAACACAAAGACTTTCCAAGGGGTGCATGAGCCAGGTAGTTTTAAGGTAGTCAAATTCCAGCTGTATCGTCCCTACTCTAAAATTCATCTGCTAGTTCACATCTGAGGTAGAAGCATCATGTGGTTCTCCTTTCCCGGTCTCTTTCTCCAGGTTCCCTTTCCCTAGTTTTATAAGGAAAAAAGCCCCTCATTATATGGTCCCCCAAATGTAAAGAATAGTGGGAGTTAGACAAAGTGACCATTTCAAATTTTGTCTTTAATCACTATTCATCACATTATGTAACATATTTGGATTGTTTTGATCAGTGCTGTTCCATTTGATTGTGCTAATCAGTGGGTCCCAAATGTATCTTCAGATCACCCAGGAAGCTTTTAAAACTCCTGCTGCCCAGGCCATACTCCATACCATTTACAAACCAGCATGTTGCCTGGGAGTGAGAGCCAGGCATCAATATCTTTGAGACGGGAACAGCTGGCTGCAAAGTTAAAGAGCTCAGGTCATCTTCACTGCCGGCACCAACTACAAGTTTGAGGGACTCAAAACCACCACCACATTCAATAATTCAGTGGAAAGACTCAGGGAAAATATTACACAGCCATGGTTTGTTATAGGAAAAAGATACAGAATTAAATCAACCAAGAGTAGAAGTGCATAGAGCAGCATTCAGGAGAAGCAGCCAAACGCAGAGCTTCGGTTGTCCTGTCCCATGGAGTCAGGGCATGTTACTTGCCCTTGATGTGTGATAAGATACATGGAATATTGCCAACCAGGGAAGTTCACCTGAGCTTTCGTGTCCAGAATTTTGATGGGGACTCCCTCACATAGAAGTAATTTATTGATTGATTGCCCACGTGGTTAATAATATCAGCCTTCAGGTCAACTGATACTGATACTGCCTGACCCAAAGTCCCCACTCGATTGTATTGTCAGCTTTTCTGAAATGGCTAGCTCCCACCCTGAGACTATTTATGTGGGTGTGACCAGCCCCTCTCCTAAATCACATTGGTAGACTATCCACTACCACCCAAGGTCCCCATCAAATAAAGATAGTCTTGTCAAAAAAAAAAAAAGATACTCTAGTCAGGCACAACATTCTAAGGATCCAGAGATCACCTCCCAGAAGTCCTTTTATTTATTTATCATTTTAAATTTTTTATTGTTTTGTTATTACTTTTCCATTTATTTATTTAGAGACAGAGTCTTGCCCTGTCACCCAGTCTGGTCTTGAACTCCTGACCTGAAGTGATCCTCCTGCTTCAGCCTCCCAAAGTGCAAGGATTACTAGCACTTTGTGTGAGCCACCACACCCAGCCAGAGGTTCCTTTAGAGCAGTGGTTCTCAACCTTCCTAATGCTCGATGTATTTTACAAAGGGGTCTCGACCCACAGGTTGAGAACCACTGCTTTAGAGCAATTGAATTTGCATTTGTGGGGCAGCAAACACTCAGAGATGCTGCCGAGTCTGGCCTTCAAGTCTTCCCTTCTCCCACAGGCAGAGAGCCCGAGACGGGAGTACCTGTGTGTATCGACTCCTTGTCCAACTTCTAGATGCCAACCAGACTGTTCTAGATACATTCTCTGCTGTGCCCGATCCCAGCCAGCAGTGGAACAATAATAGCTGCCTTTGGGTAAGTTTCTAACAGAGGGGTGGGGAAACAGTGGCTTCAAATCAATGGCAGTCATTTTTTTTATCTCTCATGGTTTATGTGAGTTAGTAATTTGAAAAGGGCTCAACTGGGCAGTTCTGGTCCAGTGTCTCACATTCAGGTAGTGGCTTTCCTGTGCTGGCTGGACTTGAAGAGCCCAGTGATGATGGTGTGTGTGTTCCAAGCAGCTGGTGGCTGGCCAGGAGTCTTTCTTCATTTAGTCTGAGAGCTTCTTCCTAGGTGGTCTCGCTTCAGCTGCTTTGGGCTTCCTCAGAGCATGGCAGCCTCGGAGCAGTCAGATTGCTTACATAGTGGCTCAGGGCTAAGTATTCTGGAAAAATAGGCAGAAGCTATATTACTTCTCTGAACTGGCCTTGGAAGTCACTTGACAGAATCACTTATCATCATTTTGATCACATTTTTGTGAATCTGGGTGGCAGATTCAAGGTGAAGGGAATTAGATAACAGCTTTTTTATTTGTTTATTTATTTATTTTTGTTTGTTTGTTTTTTTGAGACAGAGCCTCAAGCTTCCATCTTGGATAGAGTGCAGTGGCATCACAGCTCATAGCAACCTCCAATTCCTGGGCTCAAGCGAGTCTCCTGCCTCCGCCTCCCAAGTAGCTGGGACGACAGGCGCCCGCCACAACACCCGGCCATTTTTTGGTTGCGGCCGTCATTGTTGTTTGGCGGGCCCGGGCTGGATTCGAACCCGCCAGCTTAGGTGTACGTGGCTGGTGCCTTAGCCCGCTGAGCCACAGGCGCCGAGCCTGTTTATTTATTTTTTGAGACATCATCGCACTCTGTTGACCAGGCTAGAGTGCTGTGTGTGGTATCACCCTAGCTCACAGTAATCTCAAACTCCTGGGCTCAAGCAATTCTCCTGCCTCAGTCTCCCAAAGCACTCACCACCACACCCAGTGAATTTTGCTATTTTTAGTAGAGATGGAGTCTTACTCTTACTCAGGCTGGTCTTGAATTCCTGGGCTCAAAGGATCTGAGCTCCCAGAGTGCTAGGATTATAGGTGTGAGCCACCATGCCTGGCCTAGATTCCCGCTTTTGATGAAGGAGAGGTAAGATTCCAGAACATCCTGTGACACAATGGCGGATGTTGCTGCAGGTACCTTGGGAAGAAACCATCTGCCCTCACCCCCGGCTTTTCTTTTCTTTTCTTTTCTTTTTTTAATTAAATCATAGCTGTGTACCTTAATGCAATTATGGGGTACAATGTGCTGGTTTTATATACAATTTGAAATACTTCCATCAAACTGGTTAACATAGCCTTCACCGCATTTTCTTAGTTATTATGTTAAGACATTTATATTGTACCCTTAGTAGATTTAACTTGTACCCTTATAAAATGTACCGTAGGTGTGGTCCCACCAATTACCCTCCCTCCACCCATTTTCCCCTCTTCCCTTAGCCTCGACTTTTAAGGGGAAGGCTGTGGCACAATACGGCTGACCCCTTCCTCTACCTGCAGGTCACCCACGTGTTTTCCAACATCAAGATGGGCGTCCGCCTTGTGTCTTTTGAACACTGGGGTGAGGAGACGCGGTTCTGGGCTGGCGACTATGAAGCCCGTGTGACCAACTCCAGTGTGATTGTGCGAACCCGCCTGTCCTAGTCAAGGGCTACCCTTCTTACAAGACAGCCTGGCCATGCCTTTCAGGACCTGGGACCATTGGCTAGGACCCCTCATTAACAAAGAGCTTATACCTCTCTGGCATACTGGGAACTCTGGGGTCCAGTCAAGAGTCCTCTGTCTTCAAGTTCTGGAAACTACTGGAAGAAGGTTCTTCCATCAGATCTACCTACTGCTGCTGCTTTCAGGGGAGGCCTGCTCTACTGAGGGGAGACCACAGGTAAGCATGAGGGAATGGTGGGCCTGAAGAGAACCTCGTCTCCTACTAGCAGCCCCAACCCCCTCTGACCCATCCTCTCCCCTCTGCTGACCTCTTGTCTTCAAGAGGACTTGCTTCAGGGACTTTCTTGGTCCTTTCAGGGAAACCCTCAACTCATTTCTGAACTTAGAATCTCACCCTTAGGGCTAGCAAAATTCCAGCAGCCTTGGGAAGTGACACTAACCTGAGTCTTCTGAGCTGCAGGGCTGAGATTGGATCGCACAGCCAAAAGTCAGCTAAGTTAAAAAAAAAAAAAAGTTCAGGCCGGGTGCTGTGGCTCACACCTGTAATCCCAGCACTTTGGGAGGTCGAGGTGGGCGCATTGCCTGAGCTCATGAGTTGGAGACCAGCCTGAGCTACAGAGAGAACCTGTCTCTAAAATTAGCCAGACATTGTGGCAAGTGCCGGTAGTCCCAGCTTCTTGGGAGGCTGAGGCAAGAGAATCCCTTGAGCCCAAGAGTTTGAGTTTGCTGTGAGTTCGGACTCTAGGACACTCTAACGGAGGCAACAAAATGAGACTATTGCCAAAAAAAAAAGTTCAGAGACAGGTGGTTCTACCCACACTGACTTTTCCAGAAAATCAGATGGTTCCCTGAGCTCAACCATGATCTTTGAGGATTTCTGTAATTGTTTAGTGTTTAAAATTACTTTATTTTTCTTTTCTTTTTTTTTTGAGACAGAGTCTCAAGCTGAGTAGAGTGATGTGGCATCACAGCTCACAGCAACCTCAAACTCTTGGGCTTTTTTTTTTTTTTTTTTTGTAGAGACAGAGTCTCACTTTTTATCGCCCTTTGTAGAGTGCCGTGGCATCACACTGCTCACAGCAACCTCCAGCTCTTGGGCTTAAGCGATTCTCTTGCCTCAGCCTCCCTAGTAGCTGGGACTACAGGCGAACAAATTTCCTCATTAAAAGAATTTGTTCTGTAAAATCTGAATTTAGACATAATGTTGCACTCAAGGATCCAGAAGCCCACTAGCTCCCCACCTCTGTCAGGGTAATCACTCTGTTATTACATTTCTTTTATTAATCTACCTTAATCATGAGCTGATCTTTTTGGGGGGGGGAGTGGAGAATTCTACCTCCTTTATAGCATCAACTCCCGCCTGAATCATAATGGTACCCAAACCCATGTGTCACCCAAACCTCTCTGCCGAACTCCAGATTAATGTTGAGTATCTCATACCTTTCAAAGTGAAATGTCCAAACTGAGTGTCTCTTCTTTATATCCTGCCCTTCTTCCACCAAAGTTAGACTTTCACTAATACCTGGTTTCCTGAGCCATAGGCATCTCATATTCCTCCATGTCCCTCATGGGAGTGTGAGACATCTCATACTCCCATGTCCAGGAGTTACTACTGTTATAGTTATGGACAGTAACTATAAAAGTAGTAACTCCCTGAAAAAGGGTAAAATGTTTTCTGAGTTGTCCCCTTAAAAAACTCACCATACTCTTTTTGAGAATAAAAACTTGTATCCCTTCCTCAGGCCGGTAATCAGAGAGGCAGGGAGTATTCTTTGTTTTTTGTACCACAGGAGATGGCTGAATGAAATAATTTCAGCAGCGGACATGAAATTATCTTCATTGGAGATGTTGTAGGTAAACAACAATAGCCTGAAGCTGAAAGCTCCTATTAAAAGCTCTGTATTTCAGGCTCAGCACCTGTGGCTCAAGCCCTTAGGCACCACCCACTTACACCTGAGCTGGCGAGTTCGATGGAATCCAGCCCAGGCCCACCAAACAACAATGACGGATGCAACCAAAGAAATAGCCGGGCATTGTAGTGGGCACCTGTAGTCCCAGGTACTTGGGAAGCAGAGGTAGGAGACTCGTTTGAGCCCAGGAGTTGGAGGTTGCTGTGAGCTGTGATGCTCTGGCACTCTACTCAGGGCAACAGCTTGAGGCTCTATCTCAAAAAAAAAAAAACCTATTTGACCCAGGCATTGTGGTGGGCGACTATAGTCTCAGCTACTTGGGAGGCTGAGGCAAGAGCATCCCTTAGGCCCAACAGTTTGAGATTCCTGTGAGCTGTGACACTACAGCACTCTACCCAGAGCAACATAGTGAGACTCTGACTAAAAAAAAAAGCTCTGTATTTCTGCATATAGATAGGATGATAGTACTTTAAGGTGAGAGTCTGACATCCTCCTCATCTGCCGGCAAATTAATAAACTTCTTTTTCCTTTTCCTCAAACAGTGTGTACTCCTTCTTTGTTCCAATGCAGGGACAAGCACCAATGTATTGATGATATAACCACTCTTGTTCCCCCATGCAATCAGTCACCATCGTCCCAGAAACAGCCACACTTCATTATCTCTAAATGAAGCATCTACAATAACCTCATAACTAGGCATCTTGTCTCCTTGCCATAGCTTTCCAAATGTCTCTTCTTAAGTCTTGCTAAAATCTGCCCACACCAATCCTCTGCTTAAAACGCTTCATTGGCTTTATCATTTCTTCCTCCAGTTAAAATCTTTCACAGGCCATTACTACCTTCAGGATAATGGTGATATCCCATAGTATGGCATCTCTCGATCCCTCCCTACAGCTTCCCCTCTCACTTTTTCTCTCATAGACATAATGTTGAATAAACTGACCTTGCTCTGAGGCAACAGGCTATCTCAACTCTTTGAAACTGTGTTTGTGGTCACGCCTTTACCTGGCATTCTCTATGTTGTACCCTTGGTTACAAAACTCCTTTCTACAAAATCTTCCCTGCACTACTCTAGCGCCTATCTCTCTATCTTCTCATAGCATTCTGAACATTATAGCCATACACGCGTTTCAGTCCCTGGATTGTCATCACTACTAGTTTACAAGTCTATCTTCCCAAAGAAACCAACATTTGTCAGTGCCCAGCACACAACAGGCCCTCAATAAGAGTTGAACGAATGAATAAAATAGCATACCACATGAGGGATATCTGAGAAAAAGAAGTTGAAGTGTAGGATTCGTGTTTTATAAATGGCTGAAAATGTGGTGTGGTTGCTAAAACCAAAAAAGGGTAGAAAAAAAATCTCAAAGGAATCAAATGTAAATAAAGAATAGAGCGGGATGGACACCCTGACTCAGGGCTGTAATCTTAACCCTCTGGGAGGCCTTGGCAGGAGAACTGCTTGGGTGCAGGAGTTCAAGACCAGTCTGAACAAGAACGGGACCCAGTTTTTACTGAAAAATAGAAAAATTTGTTGGGCATCATGGTGGATACCAATAGCCCTAGCTCCTCAGAAGGCTGAAGCAGGAGGAATGCTTAAACCCAGAAGTGTGAGGTTGCTGTGAGCTAGGCTGACACCAGGGCACTGTAGCCTGGGCAACAGAGTGAGACTTATCTAAAAATAAATAAAAGTAGGGGAATGTAAGGTCTTGGTAAGAATGTGGAGAACAGAAGGGAAAATAAACCACTATAAATGAAAAATACTTTATTCTAAAATTAGGCTGGTGTGATGACCACACAAATCTGTGAATACACTGAAACCACTGAATACACTTTAAATGTACGACTTACATGGTATGTAAATTATGTCTCAATAAAGCTGTTAAAATACACTAAAGAATAAGAAATGCTGATATTTCTCAACTTCTACTTTGTACTGTTATTTTTTAAAGGATTCCACTTATCTGCAAAGAATGAAACCAAAAAAAAATCCACGAACTCTTTTTTATAATTCTTTAGATTCCACTGCTTTTATCTTTCCTCTTTTCTTTTCAGACATGCTCTCACTTGGTTATTCTAGGCTGAAGTTCAGTGGTGTGATCATAGCTCACTGCAGCCTTGAACTCCTACGCTCGAGACATTCTCTTGCCTCAGGTTCCTGAGTTGCTTAGGAATACATGTGCATACCACCACACCCAGCTACTTTTCTTATTTTTAGTAGAGACAGGTCTTGCTATATAGCTGGTTTCAAACTCTTGATGTTAAGTACTGCTTCTACCCTAGACTCCCAAAGTGCTGGGACCACAGCTATGAGTACCACCTCCAGGTACCGTCTTCTGTTAAAATGTAATTATTATTTAGAAAATTTTCTGATTAATTGAGAAATAGGGCAATCCTGGCCCTGTGCTTTATTTTTGCTGCCATTTAAGCACATTCTCCTGAATTTTCAATGTTTAATCACTAGCACTGTGATCTTTACTCACATTTACAGTAAAAGGGCAAGGCATCTAATCAGTTTTACACCTATAAGTGACATAAAGTAAAACTTTCATTTACGCATCGTTTAATCAAAATTAAAAAGTAGAGGAATTTTGACCACATAAGGAAAACTGAAATGTAATTAGGTTAATTCTATTTGATTACACATGTTGAAAAAAATCCTGGTAGTGAAGCAGTCTCTTTTGTCTTCCATAGGAAGGCTTTTGAAACATTTATACCTTTATAATATGGAAACATTTAACAATTAGGCTTTGTAAAATGAAGAGCACTATTTAAAAGTGCAGTTCTTGACAAACAAATAAAATATTTTATTCCGTAAAAATATTAGAATAAATTAATTTCCTCATCCGTAAAATAAAGTTTACACTGGATTATTTCACAACTTCCATCTAACTTTAAATCTCCATAATTCTGAGGCAGTGTTAACAACTCAGAGAAGAACTGATAGGTCCAAATATTTTCTGGTCCTGTATCTAAAGCAGCATTAAATATTCAAGCAGTGTTCATAGACCCAGTGTCTGCCTTTCAGCAGATACAACACAGGAATGCACGCCTGAAGCAACATAGGGCTGAGACTGTTTACAGAGAATCCAGAAAGGAGCCAGGGTTACCTTCTAAAAAGTCCCTCTCAAACTGTACACGTGCATTTATTTGTCATATCTGTTTTGAACATCTATGACTTGCCAGGCTCTCTGACTTAGGCACTGCTGGCACCACAAAGAAAAAAAATGTGGTTAGTACAGTGTCTGGCACAAATCAACACTCACTAGCACTCACCGAATGAAGTTAAAACACTAAGCAGAAGTACCTTAAAGGAGGAGCACAAAAGAGGGAACAACTATCCACAGTGTGCGTGGGAAGATGCGGTTTAAAAGCTTCCTGAAGAAGGTTTTTAGAGGAATTCGAAGCATCATCTGGGACCTGCCTAAGTCAACATTAATTAGTCAATGTGTTCGGAGTCAAAGGGGAGCGAAGAGGATTTTCCAGTTTACTTTACATCTTTCTGTATCCTGCGAATCTCTACTGCAAGAAGATGCAACTTCTACGACTTAAAAATCTCTGTGTTAAATAATTACCATTGTTGGCTAGGTTGTGAAGAAATTAGAACCCACGTACACTACTTATGGAAAGGTAAACTAGTGCAGCTGTATGAAAAACAGTACGAAGGCTCTACAAAGAATTGAAAATAGGTGCTGCACAAACATTTGATAAACTTGAAGACTGCTTCATGATAAAAATTCTCAAAAACTTGAGTATACAAGAAATGCACCTCAAAACAATAAAAGCCATATGTAACAGACTCACAGCTGGTATCACACAGAATGGGGAAAAACTAAAAGCCTTTCTTGTAAGGACTCTAACGAGACAAGGATCTCCACTTTCGCCAGTTACTCAACATAATGCTAGAACTTATAGTTAGAGCCATGGAACAAGAAAAAGAGATAAAGGGTATCCAACCTGGAAAAAAAGCAGTCAAATTATCCTCATTTGCAGATGGTTTGCTCTTATATCCAGAGAAACCTAAATAATTCACAAAAAGAAAATATTAGAACCAATGAACAAATTCAGTAAAGTTGTAGGATACAAAATTAACACACTCCAATAAGTAGCATTATTACATATCAACAATAAACAATCTGAAAAAGAACGTTAGAAAGTAATTTTATTTATTATAGCTACACATAAGCCAAAGAAGTGAAAGATCTCCATAACAAAAACTATAAAATATTGAGGAATGAAATAGAACAACAAAAAAAAAAAAATAGGAAGGGCAGCACCTGTGGCTCAGCGAATAGGGCGCCAACCCCATATACCAAGGGTGACGGGTTCAAGCCCACTCCGCCGATCTGCAAAAACAAAAAATAGCTGGGTGTTGTGGCAGGCACCTGTAGTCCCAGCTACTCAGAAGGCTGAGGCAAGAGAATCGCCTAAGCCCAAGAGTTGGAGGTTGCTGTGAGCTGTGACGCCATGGCACTATATCTAGAGTGATAAAGTGAGACTCTGTCTCTTTAAAAAAGAAAAAAAAAAAAAGAAAAAACATACAAAGAAAAGATACTACATGCTTGTGGATTGGAAGAATCAATATTGTTCAATGAACAGTGGTGGGAAAATTGAATATCCTTATGCAGAAAAATAAAATTAGGTCCTTGACTCTCTCCATTTACAAAATCAAATAAAAATGCATTAAAAATTCCAACCTAAGACCTGAAACTAAGAAAACATTGGCAAACACTTTAGGACGTTTGTCTGGGCAAGGATATTTTGAGTAATACACCCAATGCACGGGAAACCAAAGCAAAATTGAACAAATGGGATCACATCAAGCTAAAAAGCTTCTGCATAGCAATGCAAACAATCAACAAAGGAAGAGCTAATCCAAAGAATGACAGAAAATATTTTCAAACTACACATCTGGCAAGGGATTAATAAGTAGAATATAGAAGGATCTCCAGTAGGCTTGGCGCCTGTGGCTCAACGGGCTAAAGCGCCAGTCACATAAGCCTGAGCTGGCGGGTTCGAATCCAGCCCAGGCCTGCCAAATAACAATGATGGCTACAACCAAAAAATAGCTGGGCATTGTGGTGGGCCCCTGTAGTCCCAGCTACTTGGGAGGCAGAGGCAGGAAACTCACTTGAGCCCAGGAATTGGAGGTTGCTGTGAGCTGTGATGCTACAGCACTCTACTCAGGGTGACAGCTTGAGGCTCTGTCTCAAAAAAAAAAAAAAGGATCTCCAGTAGAAAATATTAAATAATCCAATTGAAAATGAGCAAAAGGTCTGAATAGACATTTTACAAAAGACACACTAATGGTCAACAGGTTTGTGAAAAAATGTTCAACACTGTTAACCATCAGAGAAATGCAAGTCAGAACTATGATGAGATGATATCTTACCCCAGTAAAAACGGTTTTTATCAAAAAAACAGGCAATAATGAACGCTGGCAAGGACATAGACAAAAGGGAACTCTTTTATGCTGTTGATGGAATATAAATCAGTACAACCATTATGGAGAACCATATGGAGGTTCTTTAGAAAACTAAAAATAGAACTGCCATACATACAACCCAGCTATACACCGCTGGGTACATATCCAAAGGAGAAGAATTAAGTTTATCAAAAAGATATCTGCACTCCTGTGTTTATGACAGCACTATTCACAATAGCAAAGATTTGTCCACAATGGAATATTATATAGCCATGATGGAATATTATATAGCCATAAAAAAGAATGACACCATGCCATTTGCAACTACATGGATGGAATTAGAGAACATTATGTTAAGTGAAATAAACCAAGTGCAGAAAGACAAATCTCACATGTTCTTGTTCATATGTGGAAGCTAAACATTAAATCAATTGATCTCATGGAGCCAGAGAGTACAATGATGGTTACGAGAGGCTCGGAAGAGTAGCAGGGAAGGGGAGATGAAGTGAAAATGGTTAATGGATGTCAAAATATAGTTAGATAAAATGAATAATATTTAGCAGTACAACAAAATGACGATAATCAACAATAAGTTAGGGTATGCTTTAAAATAACTAAAAGAATGGAATCAAAGAATCAAGAATGGAATAGAATGTTCCTAACATAATGGAATGAGAAATTCCTGAGGTAATGGATACCCTAATTACAGTGATTTGATTAATACTCATTGTATGTCTATATAAAAATATCACACGTGGGCGGCACCTGTGGCTCAAAGGAGTAGGGTGCAGCCCCATATGCCGGAGGTGACGAGTTCATACCCAGCCCCAGCCAAAAACTGCAAAATAAAAAAAAAAAAAAAAATCACATGCATTCTATAGATATATACACATATGTACCCATAATTACAATATTTTTAAGTTAAAAATGAAATGATCATATGATCCAGCAATTCCACTTCTGAGTATATATATCCAAAATAATTGAAAGCAGAGTCTTGAAGAGATTTTTGTACACACATGTTCATGGAACAGCATTAATCATAACAGCCAAAAGCTGGAAACAACCTAGATGTTCACCAACAAATAACTGGGTAAACAAAATGTAGTATATATATATATATATACAATGGAATTTTTAGGCAGCCTTAAAAAGGAAGGCAATTTTACATATGCTACAGCATGGATGAACTTTGAGAACATCATACTTAGTGAAGTAAGCCAGTCCCAAAAAGAAAAACATTGTATGATTGCTCCTATATGAATCAAATAAGTCATATTCACAGAGTTAGAAAGTAGCAGGGTAGCTACCAGGGAATAGGTGAAGGGAAGAAGGGTGTTATTGTTTAAGGATACAGAATTTCGATTTTGCAAGATAAAAAGAGTTCTTGAGATAGTGGTGATGGCTGCTGACTATGTGAATGCACTTAATAACATTGTACTGTGCACTTCATGGTTCAGATAGTATATTTTATATGTATATTACCACAATTAAAAATTTAGAAAGTTTAAAAATAAACTGAAATAACTTAATGAAGCCCCAACAATATAATACACACCAAAAGTTAACATGTATTTGTACACGTCAATGCATTTGTCTATACTCAAAGAGAATATCTTCTTATCAAAAGAAATGATGCATTGCATGAATAAGCAAACTATTTACTCATGACAGGTACTGCATTTTCATTTCAGAGACAAAAAGTCAATATATTATACTGTATGCTAAGGTATTCCTCCACTGTCAATCGAGTTAGGCAAAACTCTTTATGGATGGCTGGAGACCTTAAAACTGAACCACCAGTACAGTATTAATATTTTAATTAATCCATGAATATTCATAGCCATTTATTTCTTTAAAGAACAAGATAACTGAATTATTCTGATATGCAAATTTCAGGACTGACAGGACACCTTACCTTCATCTACATTACAAAAACCAATGCCGCCATTCATTATTGATAAAATCCCTCAGTTGTTCAGGTTAACTAGAGCTGGTGGACAGGAGCAACATTTTCTCGGATGAAGGCAGATTTAATTGCAGTGTTGTGAAGTTCTTTTGCCCTAGCTATCTCAAAGAGCTATATTTTATTTTTTTATGATTCCAAATTAACTTCAACACCACGCCAACACCTGTTCTTCACTATAAACCCAAGAGAACAAGGACCGCAATGCCAGGGAAGCTTTCTTTCCTAGCTTTTTCTTTCAATGCCCTGGGAAATCTTGTCTCTAACACTGCAAAGAAAGTTAAGAACTTTGACAGCTATGGCAATTGTTTTATAAAACAAAACAGTGCAATTCTTCAATTTTTAATCATAAACACCTTTATGCAAATAAATTAGCAGTTCCCCAAAGTGAAGCAACTCTCTTTGAGGTAAGAGTACAAACAACCTCTTAATTCAAGAAGCTATCAAAAGTGCATCACTATATACATATATTTTGTATGTCATGCTATATTTCAAGTTAGCCACAGTGATAAGAAATATAATGGGTAAAAATTCTGTGAGAAATTCTAATTCTCACTGATTTGAGATGTACAAATACATCCTAAGATCAAACCCATGTATGTGGCTGGAGAACAAGCTGAATTTTTAGTCGCCAAATAAATAATTGACCACCTGGGAACTACACTCAGGGTGTTGTAGCATAAAATAAAGTGAAAGATCCCTCTTTTTATGTACTGACGATCATCAGGTAAGTCATGAAAATCCCACTAAAGTATATGATGAGACGTGAAACTGATTTAAAAGGGAGAAATACAGCTAAAAGGAGGATATAGAACCACAAACTTCCTTTAAATACAAAATGATGATCCAATATGGCAATCTCATTACAAAAGTACTGCAATTTGACCAAGTTAAGACAAATTAAGACAATAGTATTATTGTCTTATAATGTCTCAATGTGTATTGAGTTGGAAAAATATTTGCATCTACCTATCCGAGAAACCCCTGCACTACCCTGAAAATCTATAATCTCTACCCTGCTGATTCTCTGCGACTATAAACACTAACTTGCATAATGCGATTGTGCTGGTATTTCATTATGCAATAATGTCCTTCCAAATAAGCCAGATGGATCCATCTTGGTTTCTTTTCTGATTTTTAACTTTTTTATTTTTTTGGAAGTCAGAAAAATTGCATATGCAAAACAAAACCACCAGCTTCATTCAGTCAATAAATATGTATTGAGTAGTTTTTACACATACAGCCTATGGAAAATAAGTTTGAATTCTATAATTCTATTATCAAAACATAGATTAAAAACATTGATGGTAATGGCTAAATTAGACTGAAAAGTGCATACCCTTGACCGTTTGCAGCCAACTCATCAAGATTATCAGAGGCAACATCAAAAGCAATGGTAATGAAGAGGGAAGAGGGGCCCTACGTTCCTCATCATATTCTGACTGAACTTGTTGTATAACTAAACATGTCACTTAACTTTTGGGGACTTCATTTATCTTTTCTGTAAAGCAAAGCAGACATTATCCACGAACTCTTCTAATTTCATAATCATCACTGGAATAATTTACAAGAACAGTTGTCTTAGAAAATAGTTACTAGGTGCAATAAACTAAAAATGCTTAGCTCAGTGATATACTGACAAACTGGCGTTTTTATATTTCAAATGTTTTCCATAAAAAATATTATTAAAGTAAAGGAGGAGAAAAGACAAATACAAGCGTGTAACCTCGTCATATACTTGTTAGCTTCCTAAGGTCTGAGGACTACATTAGAATCAATGTTTAAATGCAAGTGGTGGCAACACATCTTACTTTTCTGATCTGCAGTATTATACAAACTTTAATAAAGATCTCTCTCATCTCTATCATTTGTGCACTTTCTTCTTTTTGATGATGTCTATCATTAATCATATTTTGAAAGAGACGGACACACAGAAGTTTCTGTGTCTATCAGAATGGGAGCATCTCTTCCATTTATTTATAAATGAAAATATATATCCAACCCTCAGCATATTATCTTTCTCACTCTTACACTCACACTTACACCGATGGTGAATAACAGAAGTAGAAAGCATCTTAGCATCTGTTCTATAAGCAGAAATAAATGTCCATTATCACTATCATAACAACTAGGCTTTTAAAAAAGTATGTCTTACAATACCAGTAATTCAACTAATGCTGAATTAATAATTACCCCTACCATAGATATTTGAAATGTCATCCTCTCATTTGTCTTCACTGAAGATAAACAGAAGAATTTGCCCTACACCTCGAGTAGTTCAATGAAGACTTGCCGTGCTGGGGAGTAAGGACCTCACAGTTAACTCTCCAACAGACCCTGCAGTCCAGTGTCCTCTAGCTCCATGCTGCAATGAATCTTCACTAAGCTGGCTTCACAGGTCTCCCTTCCCACTTCTGATTGTTCTCACCAAGTTAGAAAGTAGAGTGGTTTTTTGTTTCTACTGAGTAAATTCACTGTTAGCAGGATCTGTGGTGACTGTCACCCTGCCTCCGCCCTTGAGAAACCAGCTTTATAGATTTGGGATTATTGGGCTCCTTCCCTTTGCTCATTTTGGTTTTCTTAATGTTACTAAATTGGCCAATGTAAGAGAATGCTTTGTTCAAACTCAACTAAGAGCTGCCCCTATAAATAGGTTAAATACATTTTTTAAGTATAGTAATATGCATAATGGTAATTTGACTGTGAGGGAGATGAGAGATTAAAATGAAAGGAACAAACCAACCAATCACTTTTCTTAAGGTGTGATCTGCCAATTATCTCAACCAACACAGATCCTAATATTATCATTCTAGGCCATATGTGTAATTCTCAGGCAAAAAATAAATCTTTTAACAAGTCTGTATGAGCTGTTGGCACCCATTCATGCCAGCCTGCACTAACATCTTGAGAGTTTTCTCTATTCCAAAAAATATATAATGAGGGGGGAGTAGATGAGGTGGGAGAGAACCTAGCCATACATGTGATTTAGTTAGAGGACCAAAAAGATGTAAAGATCCAAGCAATTCTTTTTAACTTTGCTAATAGATAATAAGAAAAGTATTGGCAGTGCTCACCACTCATGAGCTGAAGGAGTGTGCGGAGGTCCAGAACACTTTCAATATTCACTGTGCCCATCTGTCAGCAACACAGTCGCCGAACAGAACGAGCAATTACCAAAGCCCTTTTCAGATATAATCTGTCAACCACATCTAGTCCTCCTGCCAAGAGAAATCAGAACTGAGGAATGCAAAAACAGACCAGCTTTATGGGACAAAGGATAAGTTCATTTAAGATGAACCTAGAGATGGAGAAAGGAAAGGGAAAAATAAGGCAACTGTTACAACCACTCACCAGAATATTTTTAAGTTCTATACCATTGAGTATCAAGAAAGCACGGAAGGAGAGGGGACACCTGTGATGTAAGCCCCCTTTGCTCTACAGTGGCGATCACAATGTTAATTTCCAGAAATGGCCCACTCAGTCCCAGAATCAGACCTCTCTGGACAATGAACATGCTGGATTTACCCCACTCTAGGGTCATCTCATGACTATACCCCAAAATAAACTTTTTAAACCCAGAAAACTATACAATTCAGCAAACATTTATAAAGTACTTACAGCACTTACAGTAGTACTATATATGTTATGGATTGACAATTGTTTTTAATGTTGGGGACACTCTCTAACCAATACCTCTCTGGTCCACTTTGTGACTGATTGTTCAATCTAGAAATAAGACCTTATCACCACTATGGCAAACAGATGTGCCCTGAAGTAACAGTATATTGTACGGATCAGAATTAGGAAAGACAAGTTTTAGGTGTATAGTAACTCAGATTTGAGGTTATGAAAACTTGGACAATATGGTAGGAGTGAAATCAAGAAGCCACAAGAGGTAAATCTAAATGAAAGCGGAAATGAATACATAGTGACTTACTGTGGGGAAATCACTTTAAAACTTCCTTAGCTAGGAGTCAAGCACATTCCTTTTTACCACATGTGTATAATCATAATTATTTCATCCTGTCAAGCACTTCATAAATATACAAAATATAAAGGCACATGGAACAATCAGGCCATCCACTTCACAACTAGTATTATTTTTATTACAATATCCTTTCCAAAAAGTTGTGATCTGTCATCATGGCTGAAGATAAAAAGATAATGTTTAACTCTCAAGAAGTTCCAAATCTTTACCACACCACATCTCCACAGGTGAGAACCTTTCAGATGCATCTGGGTGCAAAGAACAGAGACAAAGTTATAAAAAGGTGACGAAAAAAAGAGTGGCCGGCAGGAGAGAGAGTGGGATACTCACGAGAGGGACAACACTTACCTGGCTGAGAAGTGAGGGTTATGCTGATCAGGAGCTTCAGCATTCATAAGAGTAAGGGGCAGACATGTCGGGACGCAGGCAGTGATCAGGGGAGGCAGGAGCCCTGAACTACTGACATCTACACAACAAGACATTCAGTCCAGGGAAGCACCTTATAATCTAAAGTCAGTCTAATGCTCTCTCTAAGTATCTGAAAACAGCATGCAAGTGTGTGTATGTGTTTTTAACTATATGTACAATATGTAGATCTTGTACCTCTAGAACTGCTGATCTAGATGGTATGCATTATATGCAGCTATATGACATGTGTGTACATGTAAACACACATGTATGTATGTACACACCGTCTCTGGCTCCATTCAAAAGTGAAAGCTACTTCTCATATGTATTATGCTACATATTTTCTGCTTATTCACATCAGATATTACTTATAAAGAACACTGTATAATAACATAAACCACAGTAGAACCTCCATCCTTGATCACCTCCCTCCTTTGACCACCTCCTTAAATTGACATAATTTTCACGGTGCAGACACGCACCACTCGTACCATCCTCATATCAGTATGGTAGGCCTAGTTCCATATGTTGACCAGTTTGTCACAGTCCCTTACAGGTATGAAGTCCACATACAACACTGACAGTTATGAATTAAACTCTGAGCTGACTAAAAGCCTATGAAGTTCTGTAGGACTTGGGGTGCATTATCACAACTTCATAGGACCCCGATTCTCCCCTAGGGGAGCTGCCTCTGGAGAACTGCCAACTAGATGGGCCCAAGTAGAGGCACAGAACCAATGCCTTACCACAAAGGGCCACAAGAAGCCTGACAACTACCCTAACCATGATACCTGGCGCTGAAAATGGTCCTTCCTCCACTCACCTAAGTAGCTTTTCTGGTTTATCTATCCTGGTGCTCTTAAAACTCAGATTCCTATTTGTCAATAACTAGTCAATTCACTGCTCCAAATATAAATTGTCACCCTGCAAAAAGGAGGTGGTTCCTTCCAGCTCTAACATAACTGAAGTGCTGACTATCACATATAACAAAAGCCAACATATTACTCATAATCAAGATCTACCTGCTGCTACAGCTGTAAGCAAACACAGCCTTTTATTTGTTTGTTTTACAATATGTATAGTTTCAAATTACCTCCATCTAGTAAGTGCTTTCCCATATGGTCACAGACTGAAATATTACCTTAGTAACTGGATAGTGCTTCCTGGTGAACAGAAGACATTTAACTCAAAAATTCAAAAATAATAGACTATCCTCCCCTCCCAACAGCCCCTATTTTCTTAGTGGGGAATTGAGTTTAATAAAGTGGAAAGTGTCTAGCAATTAGGGAAGGCTGGCCATAAGCCTTTTAAAATCACTCTAGGCCATATTCAGATATCACTATTCTTGGATTATTAATCAGCAGTCACAATCATGCCATTTCAGTAAAATGACATTTAAAGGCAGCCCAAACACCTCCCAGAATCCCAACAGCCCTTCAAATTAGTAATTTATTTCCCATAAAGTTTATAATTTTATTTTACTAAGGTGATTTTTGTTATGCCAAAAGGAATTCCTCCCCATATACTCTTTTGCCTATATTTCCTTCATTTTGTTAAAACTTTTCAAGGGTTAGAAATCTTGCATACATACACAGAAAACTATCAATTCTTTTTCAATTCATATTGTTCAAAGTAAAATGATTACCTAAGCAACCTGGTTGTTTATTATTCTTGATTTATTGCTATTTTTATATTGAGTAAGCTTTTACAAGTTTTTTTCCTAAGCTTATTGATTTTTCAGTTCCAGTCTTCTTTTCCAGGCAAGTTCACATTTTAGTTCATTCAATTATTCACTGCTATGATTCAGAGTTAATGTTTGCATTGCAGCAAATTTGGAGTAGAAATTTAGAAAACATTCCAAACAAGAATTTAAGTTATTCAAATTGGTTCGAATGATACATAAACACAAGACAGTACTTTGTATTGTATTAAAATACAGCTGAGCACAAGCATGAGCATTCAGGTCATTATCAGCTCTGACACCTATGGACACTTACCCATTCCATCAGATTCTCTTCCTCAATGTTTATTTTCACCCAATGACTCACTCATTGTAAAAGAAAACCTCCATGCTTACTTTCTCAGGAAATCATAATTTTGCATGAACCTTCTGCTCTGGTTTCAAGGTGTCCACTCTAAAATTCAAATGTTGCCAATATGGCGTCATTAAGATTTGGGGCCTTTGGGGCTGCGCCTGTGGCTCAGTGAGTAGGGTGCCAGCCCCATATATCGAGGGTGGCGGGTTCGAAGCTGGCCCCAGCCAAACTGCAACAAAAAATAAAATAGCTGGGCGTTGTGGTGGGCGCCTGTAGTCCCAGCTACTTGGAAGGTGGTTGCTGTGAGCTGTGACACTACAGCACTCTACTGAGAGCAACAAAGTGAGACTCTGTCACTAAAAAAAAAGAGAGAGAGATTTGGAGCCTTTAAAAAGTGATTAGACCTTCTCACGACTTCTCCCTCATAAATGGTAGTAAGGCCTTCACAAAATGAGCTTTTTGCAGCCTTCAGCTTGCTTGCTGAAAGAAGCCTGGAAACCTGGGCATTCGATTACGACAGAAAAGAATAACATTAATCTTCATGCATGAAATGCAGAAGGCTAAGTTAAAAATATGAAGAATAATATTTCATACTTTTTTGACTTTCTGGCTTCAAAACCTAATGTCACACTACACACATGTATTTGAAATACAATCCACACATATTTTTTTCATTATTAGATCTTACTCATCATTCTTTATTCTCTTAGTAATACTGAGTTATTCATATTTAGCTCTAAAGTTATATGTCTGTACTCTTTTAAAACAATATGTTTTCCAGTTGAAATAACTGCCTAAAACTGTACCTAACATGGGAATTTCATTCACTTATCTGAAAGCTATGTCAACTTACAAATTTCATCTCACTTTTGAAACTGAATGAAGCTGCACCCTCATCAGCTGTGTCCTCAGCACACTAACATCTTTGCCATCCTCTCCAGTAATGCCCTCCAGTGTGACTGGAGACTCGCTTACTTTCCTAAGTTGCACCTAGTGTTATACACATTTCCCCACGTGATGAAGCTTCTGTATCACCTCATAATTTATTCTGTTACAGCTTTCTAGTTATCTGAGGCTTTTGTTTTTTTATTGCTACTTCGATCTTTTAAAAAATGTTTTTATTAATTATCCTTGGTTCTTTTTCAAAGAGACTTCCAAAGTCATAAAGTTGAGAAATCAGTGTTTTTATATTACTACCCTCTCCCATAACTTGAAATGGGCTCTTTCAAATTAGTTTTTTTAGTCCTTCCTTCCTTCTTGCCTATCAAGGTATTTATCTATCTCTAAATAATAAAATATCCATAGAAAATTCTCAGGCTTATAAATATCAATAATATCACACACTCAACATTCTTGTAACTCAGACTGTATCTGTTCTTCTAAATCAATCTTTCAATGAGCATTGTATCCAACTAAATTGTTTTAAGATACTTCAAAAATGAGTACACTCTAAATAATTTTCTTATTCTGAGTCCCTAGCCTTTCCTATACACAGAAAGAATGAATCACCCTTTCCTTTGCATTCCCAAGCATCTCTACCATTGTCCTATACTTCATACACTGCTGCCTGTGGTGTGTTGCACATCCTATCCATCACACTAAGCTGTAAAATGCCCTATCAAGGGACATCCCATGATGTTCCTTACATGTAAATGATGCTCAAAGAAAACTGGTTGAATTAGTGAGGTCACAAAAAAGCAAAGTCAAAGCAGAAGTCAAATTATTTCTTTCCTCATATTTTATACCCTAATAATTTCCAAATGAATTCGAAATTTAAATGTAAAATATGAAACTGTAAAAGTAATGAAAGAAATCATGATGAAATTCCTTCTAATTTCAACTTGTAGAAGTCTTTATAGCTATGTCATAAATATAAAAGCCATGAAAAAAACTGCTGTATTTAATAAAATAAAAATTAAATATTTCTTCATGGTAAAAATGTCAAGTATAAATGGGAAAATAATTGAAAACTCATATCCCAAAGTGCTACATTCCCTGATTTTAAAAAAAGTTCCAACAAATCAGGAAAGGAGAAAAAGAGGGAACTGAAAATTATCTAAAATAATATGAACAAACAAGTCACAAAAAGGGAAAAATAAAAAGTTCTTAAATGTATGAAAAAAGTTTTCAATCTCACAATTAAGATAAATACAAATTCAAACCAAAATAAAATATTTATCTTTATATTTTAAATGGGAATGAGTCACGAATTTGACAACACACTGTTTTCATGTGAAAAATAAAGAACATTGTTGGTGAAAGTACAAATTGGTGCAACCACTATGGTGGTCCACATGGTAATGCTATGGCCTGGATGTCTCCACCATGACTCATGGAGAAGTTTAACTGTCATTGGAACAGTGTTGAGAGGTGGGACCGTACAGAGTTGATTGGGTCACTAGAATTTTGCTCTCATCAGTGTATTAATGTGCTTAACAAGAAGTGGTTAGTTCTCATGGACGGGCCCCTGATAAAAGAAGAAGTTCAGCCCCATTTCTCTCTTTGTCTCCTGGGCTGGCTTCTGCCTTCTGCCATGGAATGACACTCAACAGATGCCACTGCCATGTTCCTGGATATCTCAGCCTCCAGAACCATGAGGCAAATAAACCTCTGTTCTCTGTAAATTACCCAATCTGTGGTGTTCTGGTACAGCAGCAGAAAATAGGCCCACACAGGCAGTGTGCATCAAAGCTACAAACACACATGCCATTTGACTCACAAATTCTAATTCTAGGAATTTATCTCACTGATAATATTCACACATGTATGAAAGGGCATTTATACTGTGGCACTAGTTCTGGTAACAGAGCATTGGGAATAATGTGGATGACCATTAATAGGGGACTGGCTATACAAATTATGGTATATGAATACAACGAACTATTCCTCTCATATGAAAGAATGAAGAAAAAAAACTCCATGACCATAAAATGAAAAAAATCAATATTCAGATTACTATGCAAAATGAAAAAAAATCAGTATTCAGGTTACTATGCGTAATGTACCACTTAATGGTACATAGGATGCTAATGGGACCAACTGCTTATGGGAAAGATTACAGGGCACCTGGGAAACAGGAGCTGCAGTGAGGTATATGCCATATGCCTTGATTCTTCTGAATTCTGAAGCATGCAAATATATTATCTAAGTTCACTTTCAAAAAATAATAAAATTGGTATTTAAGGTATATTTAAAAATTAAGGAGAAAGAAAAAAATCAAATGACTCTATGGTCATGTTAGTACATTTAATGAATGCACAAACATCCAAAAACATTTCTGTTTTTCTTGACATTCTGTATAATTTTGTATATATGCTCAGGTTTATTATCTGAGATATTCTAGATCAGTGTTTTTCAACCCTTTTTATCTCACGGCACACTTAAATTATGTTGATCCAAAAAGTTCAAAAAAAAAGTATTCTTACTGTGCTTTACATTTCTTTCAAAAATAATTTAATTAATGATCTTTACAAATTTTAAGGCCAGGCATGGTGGCTCACGCCTGTAATCCTAGCACCCTGGGAGGCCAAGGCAGGTGGACTGCTTGAGCTCACTAGTTCAAGACCAGCCTGAGCAAAAGCAAGACCCTGTCTCTACTAAAATAGAGAAAACTGAGGCAAGAGGATTGCTTGAGCTTAAGAGTTGTGAGCTATGATGCCGTGGCACTCTAACCAGGGCCACAGCTTGAGACTCTGTCTCAAAAAAAAAAATTTTATAGACATCGGCTGAAAACTCTATCAATCTTGTGAGCAATAGACCAAATGATGAAGTTCAAATATGCTTTTTCCTGCCCACCATAAATCAGTGATACTTTTTGGTCAAAAAACCCAATTGACTCAGAGGATATGTTACCAAGGTCTTAAGAATTTATTCACCAAAAAAAAAAAAAAAAAAAACAAAAAGGAATGTATTCACTAAATTGAGAATCTGAATTTATTAATCCAAATACTATTTTAGGCTACACAGAAGTGCCTACCACACACTAAGCTATGTTTTATGTGCATTCTGTTGTATCACGCTCACAGCGTAGCTTTATTTACACACAAAGATGAGAAAACTGAGGCATGTGTGTGTTAGAAACAGTCCAACTCTAAAGCCCAGGAAATAGCTACTCTCTACATTGCCTCTTTTTTTATTTTTATTTTTTTATTTTTTTTTGTAGAGACAGAGTCTCACTTTATCGCCCTCGATAGAGTGCCGTGTCATCACACAGCTCCCAGCAACTTCCAACTCCTGGGTTTAGGCGATTCTCTTGCCTCAGCCTCCCGAGTAGCTGGGACTACAGGTGTCTGCCACAAAGCCCAGCTATTTTTCTGTTTTTGCAGTTCAGCCGAGGCTGGGTTTGAACCCGCCACCTTCAGTATATGGGGCCAGCACCCTACTCGTAGAGCCACAGGCGCCGCCCTACATTGCCTCTTATATGGCTCTAATTTATAGCTCTGACTTAGTACTGGCCATTGGCGGCCTCACACTAAACTAAAAAATAATTTCTGCCATTTAAAGACTATGAATCTGGGATAGGAGCAGTGGCTCATCTGGCTGAGATAAGAGGATGGTTTGAAGTCAGGAGTTCGAGACTACCCTGAGCAAGAGACCTCCATCTCTACAAAAAAATAGGAAAATTAGCTGGGCATAGTGACTCAGGCCTATAGTCCCAAACACTTGCGAGGCTGAGGCAGGAGTTTGAGGCTGCAGTGAGTTATGACAACACCACTATATTCTGGTGTAGGAGACAGAGCAAGACCCCGTCTCAAAAAAATAAATAAATAAATAAAAATCTATAAATATGAAATTCATGAAGATGTAGTACAACTAAAATCATGCTAAAAAGACTGAGATCTGTATCTTCATTTCACTTAGGCCAATATTTATATTTATATCCTTTATAAGTGATATTTAAACTCCTGTTCTTTATTTTAAAGAATCACGCCACATACTAAACTGCCATTATTTGGACCCTAACATTATTGAATTATATCTTGGGCATAGTTTGAACTCCCAGGGAACTTTACACCTTGTGCCACAGTTACTTGTAAGTGATCATGAACATGCTCCTCAGTTGCATACAGATGCAGGTAGTAAAAGGTTCTCAAAGTGTGGTCTTGACCCACATCACCTGGGAGGGAAGTCCTCCGCCATGTCAATTAAAACATGCTCCGCCCCAGACTAGGTTTTCCAGATTGAACAAAAACAAGATTTCCAGTTAATTTTGAATTTCAGATAAACAATGAATTTTGTCCAGTATACATATGTCCCCAATATTACATGGAACATACGTTAAAAATTAGTTCTTATATATATGAAATTCAAACTTAATTAGGTATCCTACACCCCCTATAGTCCTCTGGCAAACCTATCTCAGGGCTGCTGAATCAAAAGTCTCAAGGTGGATTCTGGCAACCTGTGTTTAACAAATGCTCCAGGTAATCTCTAAGCAAGTCTAGGGTCAAAGTTACAATCTCCATTCCTCTGAGTGGGTGGTTTCTATAATTGCCAACATATTTATTGAATACTCTCTGTCACAGGCACTATTTTAAATATTGTTCTTGGGTTTTCTCTTTTAACGATCATAAACAACCATATGAGGTAACTGCAATTATTGACTACTGACATTTCACAGCTGAGAAAAGTTAAGAGTGAGTGAGGTTAAGCATAGAATCCAGCACGCTTGGGAGAGCTCAACAGGCTTATGATCTTCCCTACCAACATGACCAGGCATGCCTAACCCTTGGGAAATAGCTTCTCCCTTGGCTCCTAATTACCTTATGGCTCTCCTGAACCCTAATCCATTTTGCTGCGTCTCTGATAATGCCAACAGTCTTTCCTGAGGCCATCAATTGGGATTGCAATTCAAACTAAAACACTACTACATCCCAACATCATCAAGTTACATTTTTATTCCAATTCCGCACTCACCTACATTATGTATACTTGGCTGAGTGACGCTTGAGTTCTTGGACCCACTGGGATACTAGGATGGTTGGCCTGAGCAATCCAGCTCAGCCCTCAAGTTGCAGTTCCTGAACATCTTACAGCTAAGCCCTGACTTAGGACACATTTCCACTCAGACAGTAGAAAGATATATTTCCTTTTTGTCTCTCACATTACATGTCAAAACCCTTAAATATTACAAATAGTAAAAAATATTAAATGAACATGAAAATCTTAGTCTCCAAGTAGTCAGTCACTAAAATTCAGGATTTTAACTGGGCCTTATCCTCAAAATTTATCACTAGAAGCTGGTTTAGTTAGGTTAAAGGTGGTTTGGTTCAACATATGTCCTAAAGTAAGTAACACATCTTTATTATATTTAATTTATTTAAAAGAAATGGGGAAGTAGAAAAAGGATTTTTGACTATGACCTACAACTCAGTAGGCAAAATAAAAGAATTTCTATAAAGCAAATTATCTTTCCATAAGGCTCAATTTGCATACTCATATGTCAACAAGAATAAAACATTCTCAGTGCCTTTCTCTCTAGAGTAAATCCATTCTGCAGAATCATCCCCTTAAAGAGTAACTCAGCAGGAAAATTCAGCTGGACAATGTAGCTGATGTCAAAATACTCAAAATACGGGGTGATTACAATGTGTGATTTAATTCCTACCAATTTTCTAGAAACTAGTCTACCTTTAGTCAATTTGTAACTCATGCCAAAGGGTAAGGTAAGAATGTTGGGATCACTGTTTTAAGGCCGTATAATGCAAGGTATATACTTAGTCTACATCTTTAAGACCCATCTAAATTTTTCATACTAACTTATACCACCTAGTTTTACCAAACCACTTTCAAAGAAAATATAGAAAAGACAATGTATCCCACTTAAGGACACGGGTAAAAGACACCTCCCACTTAAGCTACAGGTAACGAGGCTACAGCTTGTACGGATTAAATTCAACTGTCAGCAGGTGCCTGGAGGAAAGGGCTTAACAGATCAGCACACTTGTCTTTAAGTTCTTAAAAATAACCAAAGCACCTTAATTTTTCTACACAAGTAAAAGCAAATGACCCAGGCAACTGTAGGAAAGAGGAGAATAAAGTGACATGCGAGGATGCAGGAGAAATAGCAGAATTAAACCAGAAACCTCAGAGCCAACAGCAGCTGCAGGGCAATTAAACTCAATGCTTTCCAGATGCTCATGAGGGAAAGCTAATCTGCCCACTTTGGATTCACTTTCTAAAAACATACGTCTCTTGGGACTTTAAAAAATGCAGTTTTTCACTCAAGATACCTCAATAGTTAAAAAACATGATTCTCCTCCCTCCACCACTTCAGTCTCCTTCAATTTCATGTGCCATTTTAAATGGCCATTACAAATGAGCCCTAATGCCTGAGTCTGACAACCCACCAGGACAAATCTAACCAATGAAATATAACACTCAACCTCCCGAATGCTGACCACAAATAGTCCTCCTTGGCCGGAAATAGCCATTTTAACTAAAAAGGTGGCACTGAAATGTCCTAAATGATTTCATTCTCCTCTCATGACTTCATACGTCACCACAGTCATCCCAGTAGACCCGTGCACTCCTAATGAGTCTTTCTATTATTAAAATTAATTAGGAAAGTATTCAGTTTGGCCACAGGAGGGCTAACAATACAAAAATGTGATGAGTTAGGGACAAAAAATTAAAAGCTCTTATTAAGAAGCATGAGGATTACGAAGGACACATTGAGATCCTTTATTTCGGATTTCAGAAGTAACAAGGTCCCAGTATGATACATGAACCGCAGAATGCATTAGCTGTGTCGTTAGGAACGACAAGGACTCAATGCCCTCAATCTTTCTTTCAATTTGTTGCCTTAGTATGAAACAGGAATATTTCAGCTGTGCTTATCTGAAACTAATTGCAATTTTCCACCTCTTCACACACTTGTGAAAACACCTACAGTTAAAATAAAGCTACTATTTTTTCCGAGGTGAGAAAGAACTCTGTTTGTCAGGGGTACACCACAACTGCTGAAGCGATGAGACCAGATAAAAATGACAAGTCTAGAAATGCCAGGTGACTGGGACTTGAAGAATCATGCTGGCATGAGGCAGAGATGTCAAGAAAATGGGGGGACTCAGTATTGCAGAACCCAGAGCAGAGTCACAAGAATCTAATCAGGTCAGGGCAGGGGCCAGTGAGACTTCCCAAACTGACTTCTTCCCAGGGGAGCAGAAACCGTCCCCAAGGCAGAGGCAGCTTGGAGCCGAGGAGGCAGCTCTCACAAGACAGCAAATGCACACTTCACAGAAGTTCAATTATTTATTTACAATAGAAAGCAAATACACAAATACTGTAACTCCTCACTTAATGGGGTCAATAAGTTCTTAGAAACCGTGACTTTAGGCAAAACAGCAAAGAATGAAACCCATTTTACCACAGGCTACTTGATAGAAACAACACTTAAGTTCCTATAGTGGATTTCTGGTCACAAAAAACATCATCAGACTTCTAAACAGAGACGGAAACACTTTCACTATTAAGCAGTGTAATGAATGTGAGCTGCACACACGTTAAAGAGAAATTAATAAAAACAAATAAGGTCAATATTTACCTGCTTATTCCAGGTTAGGGTCTAGGGTGGCCAGAGCCCATCACAGCACCTCACAGTCCAAGGGGGGAGCCAGCCCTGGACAGGACACCATTCCCCTGCAGGCCACTCACACTGGGACAATTCAGACCTGCCAATTCCTCAAATGCGCGCTGCTTTGGGATGTGGGAGGAAACTGGAGTATCCTGAGAAAACCCACAGACACTGGAGAATGTGCAAACTCCTCATAGGCAGTGGCCTACGAGGAATCTATTTTTTTTCTCATCAACAATGTAAGGAGATGACTTTCAATGAAATGACATTATTTAAGGATCTGCTATAGAGTCAGCATCTCAACTCTTCCAAGTAGATGAGAAATGCCCAAGGCAATTCAGTGAAACTGACAAGAAACAGCATTTAAAAGTGATGAAAACTAAGTTTTCAGGGGGTCTAGGTTCCTTTGCTGCTCCACACAGGTGGCAGGCAAGTAGCGGTAATGGCTTCCTAGAAAGCCTCAAGGGACAGAAATGAAGAATGAATTAAGGGGCAAAGAGAAACACCGGTTAAAGAACAAAACATCATACAAAAAGATGTTTGCACAAATTAAGAGATTTTCAAGCACGATATTTATTTGCAAAAGCAAATGGTATTGACAGGATACCCAAAGGCCATTCAATCCTACTTCTCACAATAGCGATTAAGAAGCCAGCTGGCTGTTTCTTGCCAGCTTCACCTGCACGGAGAAGAGGTCCCACGACCAGACACACACAGAGCTGACCACATGGGAACAAAACGACATCTTGTTACTTACCCTCTTGCCTCAAACATGAACACAATGACTGACCTCACAGTAGCCATTTTGTGACCACTGGAGAAAGGCCAAAAGAATTATGTCGATCACCAATGATTTTATTGACTTGCTGAACTCTTCAAACTTCTTTGATTATGAGCTAACAATAATAAAACCATATTGTTATTAGGTTTTTTGTTATTTCTGAGTGAACGCACTCTTGATTCAAACAGCAATTTGTTTTCTAAACATTTAATCCCTGTGGGACATTCGAGCACCATCATATGCCTAAATTTAAATAGTTATCCCAGAATTTCAGGATTATGAGAAAACTTCATTTTCTTCTTTTGTGTATTTTCTAATTTATTCTGTGAAGTTTTAACTATGCAGAGATTAATAATGAGTATTTGACACTAATTTAGCTATGTCAGCCAACTTTAACATAAAAGGTATTTTTTTTAAATAGAGGCATGCCATGATTCTAGAAAATAAATCTCAAAATAAGAAGGCAATTTTCCACTTAGAAAGCTACAAATTCAATATGTTCCCATCAAAAAACATGAGAAGTATAATGCAACTTGACATGCTGATTCTAAATTTCATCTGGAAGAATATCCACCAGCCATGATATCTTGAAATGGGGGGGGGTGAGAAAGTTTTGGTTCCACAGTTTTCTAAGCTCAGCAGAAAAGTGTTAGTAATTGATGCAGCACTAAACTAAAGGAAGCCTGGATAAACAGGTAAATTATAATTTCCAGAGACCCCAGAATGAGACCCCTGGACATCGGGGACAGAGGCACCTAAGAACCGGCCTTTCATCTCCAGGGCTCTGGTCAGTGCTGGTTATATTCTTGCAAGACTCCATTTCCAGGACACAAGGGAAGGCAGCTGACCCAAGCCTGAGATTTCTGGACTAAAGACCAAAAGAATCAGTCTGAATAGATAACAGACCCAGGAACCATTTAGAAAAAGATAGGCAATGTGTAGAAAAGAGAGGAAATGAGAAATGGAGAGGGGAAAAGAGAGAGAGAGAGAAAGAAAATGAAACCTTACAGTATCTGAGTCCCTGGTCATAGTTGTTCTCAAGGTCTACTCATGTTCCTGTTCTCAGGAAAAGCCCAGTCTCCTTAAACGATTACCCCAATTAACTTAGGCTCACTAAGCTGAGTCTTTTCACAAGAAACTCCTATTATACATTTAGAAATTAGGATATGTAGTGTTATTTCAAATCACTGAGGAATAGCACTGGTCAATGACAGATATTAGGACACTTATTTTATGACAGAAAGAAAATTAAGTTGAAGTTCTATCTCACATCTTACAGAAAAATAAATTGCATATGGACCAAAGACCTAAATGTAATACAAAAAATTGAACTATGGAGTCAAGTGTTTGTTTTTAGTACTGAGGTAAATAAAGTAGGTTTATTCTAAGAAAAAAGATGCTATAAAGAAAAACAAAGAATTAATGATATAAAGCATTATTCTTTTGTATAAGGATACTATAAAAAAGTTTAAAATATATATATATGAAATACAAATAAAATAAAACAATAAAATATATACCAAAATGGTAAAGGGATAAAAACAAACAATATAGAAAGATGATGAGCAACATTAAGAAACAAACACAAATGCAAACCAAAGTAGAAACACAAAGGTAATTGCTCAAATGCTTAAACTTGCAAATCTGAAAAGCAGTTTATGTTACTGCTGTATATTATCATGAATTTCTCCTCCCATACCCTTTATCCTTGAAATAATAAATCTAATGGGAGCGGTCGTATGCCTGGAGGACAGTCGGACACAGAATTTCCTCCTCCTGCCCCTCGGGCTTCTTCTAGAGGCAGTCATCACTACCATTTCACCTCTGAGCTAACAAAAGTTTATTAAATGACTAGCAGGGTTCAACTCTCTCATTTCATTGAACACAATTTAGATTTTATATCTCTTCAATGAGCATAAGCACAGCCTCTGGGAAAAACTATCAGAAAAGAATTAAATCTATATAAAGTCCCTAAAATTGAAAAAACAAAAAGAATTAAAATATATGTGTAATGTTTGTAATTTCCAAAATTATTGTCCCATATTGAGTGAATGGGTAGATTAAACACATTTTCCCCATGTTTAACATGTCCCTCTCCCCAGTACCTCAGGTACTTCATGAACGTAAAGAATTTTTGTACTTTCAATTAAAGAAATAGATAATTGTAATGTTACACATAAAAATAAATATAAAACAAAGATGTAGTAACTCTTAATTTCGAATTATCGCTGAATTTCAAGAAGCCACAATTTTCATATTTTATTAGATTTCCTTTTACTTTTTTTTTTTTTTTAGGATTTAGATTATAACAGAATCTAGAGCAAAATGCTTTCATTTAAAAAAAAATGGCAGCTCAACACCTGTAGGTCGGTGGGTAGGGGCCGGCAGGTTCCACTGCCATATACACTGGGGCTGGCAGCGTTGAACCTGGCCTGGGCCTGCTAAAAAACAATGACAACGACAACAAAAAATAGCCAGGCATTGTGGCGGGCACCTGTAGTCCCAGCTACCCTGGAGGCTGAGGCCAGAGAGTCACTTAAGCCCAAAAGTTTGAGGTTGCTGTGAACTGTGACACCACAGCACTCTACTGAGAGTGACATAATGAGACTCTGTCTCAAAAATAAAAATAAATAAATCATCCATCCCTGTGAGAATGGCCCTCGTTAAAATATTAAAAATGTGGTGAAAAGGGAATGCTTACTCACTGTTGGTAGGAATGTAAATTAGTATAACCTCTATGGGAAACAGTATGAAGAATCTTCAAAGAACTAAAAGGAGAATTACTATTCAATCCAGCAATTCCAGTGCTGGATATCTGCCCAAAGGGAAAGAAGTCACTGTTGAAGAGACACAAACACTGCTGTTTATAGCAGCACAAACCACACTTGCAAAGATAAGTAATCAACCTAAGTGCCCATCAGCTGATGAGTAGATAAAAAAAATGTGTTATATATAACACAGAATACTACTCAGCCATAAAAAAGAACAAAATAATGTCTTTCAGGGCAACTTGGATGGAACTGGAAGCCATTATCCTAAGTTAAGGATCTCAAGAACAGAAAAACAAATACCACATGTTCTCATTTATAAGTAGGAGCTGAATGATGGGTTTAGATAGTCACGCAGAGTGGCCCACAGCTGCAGTTCCCAACTCCTAGTCTGACACCTATCACGACCTGGGCCACACAGCAAGAGGTAAGTGTCAGGAGAGGAAGCAAAGCTTCTCCTATATTTACAGGTGCTTGCCACCACTCCTGTCACCACCTGAGCTCTGTCTCCTGTCAGATAGGCAGTGGCATTAGATTCCCATAGGACCGTGAACTCTACTGTAACCCTCTCACTTGAGGGACCTAGGTTGTGCCTCCTTACGACAATCTACTGCCTGGCGATCTGAGGCGGTGATGCTCGCCCTGGGCGGTGGCTGCAAATACAAATTATCATTAGCAGAGGGGTTTGAGGTACAGACACCATGACAAATCCATTGCTTCCAGACTCCCTAGCCCCCAGTTTGTAGGAACATTGTCTTCCACGAAACCAGTCCCTGTCGCCAAAAAGCTTGAGGACCACTGGTATAAGGGACTTTGGAGACCCAAAGTGGGGAAGGTGGGACGAGGGTGACAGATCAGAAATTACCTATAGGATATTATGTCTACTATTGGGTGATGGGTACAATAAAAACCCTGACATGACTTCTATACAATTCATCCATGTAACAAAATTCCACTTATATCTTCTAAGTCCACTAAACTGAAACATAAATGTAAGAAAGAATCAAAATGCTAGCTAATATTTCCTGTCAGGAAACATTTCACCATAGGAATTTCAACAGCCATATTTCTGTTTTGATCAAGGAATTGAAAAGCCTATGAATTAACAAACACATGACACAGTTCAGAAATCATGTGTGAGAGGAAAACACGGTACTAACTCCCCCGTTGCCACTGTTCTAAGTACAGTGGACAATGGGCTGGCAGATTTTGTGCAGCTGATATGACTGCACAGAACTCCACAGAAATCACACATGATTTATTTATCACACACCTTCATATGATGAGTCCTAATGGTAGGAATCTACGAACTCTATTTATTCAAAATAAAATACTACTTTTAAAGCTTATGACAAACAGAAACTTTAATTTCAAAATCAAATCACTAACCTGGGCCCGTGAAATCACTAAGACAGGAACAGAATGCGTAAGGCATGTACCATTTTAACTGGCAAAGACTCAATTAAAAACAAAATGAAATTGAAAAAAGTTTAGCGGATGAAAAAAAATGCCACCTAAGATTCTGTGTTGCCTCTGTTTCGGGAGGGAGGAGAAAGTAGCTGGCGTTGAAGAGTGTACGACGACTCTGGGAAAGTGGCACTGACTAAAAGCTGTGTTGACCGTGCTAGAGAGACAGGTGCCTGTCTCCTTGGTCAAACATCCCAGTGAAGTGCTTTCGGTTGGCTGTTCCTTTCTGAAGAGCTGAGCGACCACCATGATGCTGAGGAGACAGCCGTTTGAGATTCTAACGGGGTCCAGGCCTCTATTTATCTAGCACCATTCAATCTTTTTCTCTGCCTGCTTCCCTTCACATCCACTCCTCCACTCATTCACTCACTCACTCTAACAGAGGAAAGCAGAAAGGGTTTGCAAAAGCTCCGGGCAGGGAAGAGAAGCAGTGCCTGGGCACCAGGAGACTCTCCTTCCTGGCTTGGCTCCAGGGCCTCTCCCTCCTACTCAGGAGTGTGGGATCCCCCAAGCTCGATCCTTCACTCCTCTCCTCTCCAACGCTCCCACTCCTTCAGCGTCTCACCCATCATCTCCTCCAACACCCAAGGAAAACTTACCAAGAGTGCCTTACCTCCCTGACGTCCGGCCCCATACCTCTCCCCAAAGTGGTCAACGCCTATCATGATTCTCCCCGTGCGGGGCTCCAACATCTAGGCAGAAACACGCTGAATCACCCAGATCTGGGCCTCACCGTGGTACTCTGTGTTTTGTTCCTTTAAAAATCTGGCATGGTGTATTCTACTAAAGGACAATGGCCATTTCACATTTTCTTTCTAACAGAGTGGGAGTTAGGAATTTGGCAGCCATGTAGGGACTGAAGATGGATACGGGACAATGAGGAAATTGACACAACAATCAAGCTAATCTTAACAAAATGGGATGCAGAAAAGTAGAGCAAAAACAAATCTCCTTTCAAAATAAGAAGAATTAACTCTAGATATGTATGGAAATTCCATTTAGGATAAGAATCAGTGACAGGAAACGGCCAGAAGGGACTATTTGTACTGAAATACAAGCCATTAACTTGAGCCAAGCTAACAGCAAATGACTGCAGTGGCAACTGCTGGCTGCAGATAATTAGTTTAGAACCTATTTTAACATGAATATTTTATCATGCAGCACAAAACTCGTTATGGAGAAGAATTAGAGAGCCAGGACATCTGAAAGCTCTGGAGAGGTGATCTGTCAGGTCCCAATAAAGAGCCTTCTAGGAGAAAGCAGGGTTAGTGAGTCGGCAGGACTGGATTTCATTAAAGTTACAGCAATCCATTAAGAACATATCTGGTGACAAGTTAAAGAGTACAGGTACCAGGCTGCATTGCGACAACTTAACTATGGGCAACGGTGGGCAGGGAAAATGAAGTTAGTGAGAAAAACCATCTCGAGTGATTGTAATTGTCCATGTGACACACGCGTCCTATTTCTATCAGAAACATGATATATCTGACCCATCCTCTCAAAAAGGCATACGATTGTGCTTTTTTTACACTTAATTATGCTGCCTTACACATAAAAGGTAAAACATACAAAATCTGTGAAGTAAAAATTGCTTTTCCATGCCATGCAGGAATATGCCAAGTCGGAATTTTCTGTTTGTTTGTTTGTTTTTAATTTTTTTTGTAGAGACAGAGTCTCACTTTATCGCCCTGGGTAGAGTGCCGTGGCATCACACAGCTCACAGCAACCTCCAACTCCTGGGCTTAGGCGATTCTCTTGCCTCAGCCTCCTGAGTAGCTGGGACTACAGGCACCCACCACAATGCCCGGCTATTTTTTTGTTGCAGTTTGGCCGGGGCCAGGTTTGAACCCGCCACCGTCGGTATATGGGGCTGGCACCCTACTCAATGAGCCACAGGCACCACCCTAAGCTGGAATTTTTATTTCAAAAAATACTTACATATGGAGTGCCCAACAGCTAACAGACATGACTTAAGATGCTCAAGTGCAGGGGGGGGCATGGTAGCTCACACCTAATAATCCTTGCACTCTGGGAAGCTGAGGCAGGTGGATTGCCCAAACTCACAGGTTCAAAACCAGCCTGAGCCAGACGGACACCCGTTTCTAAAAATAGCCAGGCATTGTGGTGGGTGCCTGTAGTCCCATTTACTTGGGAGGCTGAGGCAAGAGAATTGCTTGAGCCCAGGAGTTTGAGGTTGCTGTGAGCTGTGACACAACAGCACTCTACTGAAGGTGACAAACTGAGATGCTGTCGCAAAAAATAAAAAAAAAAGAAAAGATTTTCATGTGCATTATCTCACTTAATCCTCAGAACTCGCTCAGAATGAGGTGAATACCACTACTGTCCTTATGTGACAGATGTCAAAATAGCAAAATGATGCTAACAAAAAAATGTCTAAAATCATAGAACTAAAGTAACAAAGCCAAAATTTAAATCCCTGGAGTCTAATACTAAAGTCTGTGTTCTTTCTATGTGTGTATGAAATGGCCCTGGGGGCTTCTGAATATATTCTTAGAGGAAAAGGTAAATGTCTTTGAATTTTATTAAACAAATAAAGGGATATACCTATTACCCAAAAAATTACTATTGCAAAGAAACAATGTAGCTCAAAAAAAAGAATAAGATTACAGGTAATATGTATTTAAAGCTGAGACCTGAAATGTCTTATTTGGCAAAATAGTTAACACAGGGCTAAGGTACCATTTATCCTCTTACCACTATCCACTCAGAGTCCAGCCAAGAAAAAAGGCATTTTAACTATTGCTAGTGTTTCAGTCTATTTAGATGCCCTGGTCTAGTAAAGTCCCTTAGGCTAATGGGGACTCAACACTTGTTCACTGTTAAATAACCTGCCCAAGCTATTCTGTGTTATAGAAATTAATCCGTATCTCAGGGGGACTTGCAGGCTAGATTCAATTTTTCCAATAATTTCTAAGCCCATGTTTTCCCAAATATTCTCCATCCACAGCAATCCTGCAGATTTCCATATACTTCACGACATACTGCCATCCCTAAGAGCAGCTAGAAGATGCGCGATCTCAGGATTGTCAATCTATATTGGGATTCCACAAACACACGTCATGTGCAAGGCACAGAATTATGTAACATTAGTGAGATATAAATCCTTGCCCATAAGGATCTCACAGTATAGCTGGAGAGAAAATATATACAAATAAAAATTATAATAAATTGTGATGATAGTGACATAGAAGGAACTGCTGGGATAGGAAAGAGAAGACAATCTCTGAGCGTCTGATGGGGCTCTGCTGATGAAACACGACACGCAGGATGCACCAAATGACCACAGCAGCAGGGCCAGGGAAAGGACAGGTGGGACAGTAATGAGGAAAAATGACAATGGCCACAAAACCCAAACCCTGAAATGAGCCCTGTGATTGGCATCCTAATGCATGGTGATTTTGTTAAAGAAAAAACAATTTAGTAGCGCTGTGCAGTATATGTTGGGCAGGCAGGTATGCCCCAGCACTGGATAAAGGCTGGAGGACAAAGCAACAGACTTCTCTACCAAAGATCGATTTCTTTTGAAACTGACAAAGATTATAATAACAACTCTACTTTTGGTGCAGAGAGTTTAGAAACTTAGAATTTAAAGATATATGGCTGTTCTGCTGACATTTACAGAATTCTTGATAGTCAAATCCTATTAACCAGAAAGACTCTTAGAAAATAGTATTAAATTATTGTAAGATAAAACATAAAATTTCATCAATTTATACTAGCACAAGTCTATGAAGATTTTACTGCTCTCAGGACTAGGTCTGAGCTGTAATGTTACCATCTTCCTGTAACTTCCAACATGAGATATAAAATACGATGCAAGAAAAGCTAATAAGCAGAAGGCTAAATTTACATAACAGATAAACTGTGAAGTTATTCAATCTAGAAACTGAATTCTTCACTTTCAAGATAGCTCACCTCTCCATTCTTCCCAAGAGCATGTTTCCTAAGAAATTTACATGATAAGATTTACTTTAAATTTTTATTATCTACATTATATAAAATAAGAATGCTTACAAATCTACATAAAATTTACTTATCAGGCAAAGTACAAATTTATGCACTGTAGAATAGACGTGGGTCTACTCTGCCTCTATGGGAGGCAGGAGGCATTGGTGGTATTCTACATGAGAGAGAAAAACTTACTGTAATTTCAAAATCTCCAACAGGAAAATAACACCTTGGATCACCTCTCACTCCAGAAAACTAAATTGGTTAATACCATCTCTCCTCTGTCTGCCACCCCCCATTTCCAAGCTCCCATTATCTGGCAAATAGGGGAAAAGCATTAAGTGACAAAGTCATATTTGAGATGAGCCTTGAGAGACAAATAAGATTTTATTGAGTAGAAACACAAGGAGGTTAGAAAGGGAAAGGATTTTAGGTAAAAATAACACAAAAATGTGAAGGCATGTAGGTGGCAAAAAGAATAGCAAAGTAGTTCCAGGAATGAAAGAGGAGGAAGCCACAGACAGAGAAGAGAAGGACTAGAAGAGCAGACAGGTGGCACAGTAAGAGTCTTGAAAAGGAAATAACATATTTAGAACATTATTCTGGGACTACTCAACACATTCTACAAAAGTCAGGGACAGGGAATTTATTTAGTAGAAAATAGACATAATCCACGTGTGAGATAGCAAAAGGCCTGAATTAGTTGGGACAGTAGGGGGAAAAATTGATTCATGTTACAAACACATTGTGATTAATAATACCCCATCTACATATATCACGCCTTATAAAACGCTGCATATCCTTATCTTGTTTGAGTGTCTTAACCATCCTATAAAGTAGATGGGATATAAAATATCGTCTCTGTTTCATCAAAAGAGAATCAGTGCCTGAGATATTGTAACTTGCCCACTGGTAAATGGCAAGGGTAGTAATGGGGCTCAGTGCACGTTAACCCAATGATTCTTCAACCATACAAAAAGCAAAGGGACCAGACGTGAGGAAATGTAAGTTCTGCTCCTTCCTTCATTTATCAATTCAAAGACTTAATAAAAATCTTTAAAGAGGAGGGTAAACGCAGCAGTAAATATACACATTAATGCCCATAATGCAACTTAATTGCAGAAACAATTCAAAAAACAATTTTTTTATGATTAACAGGGTGTTTAGTACATTTCACAAGACACTGTGCCAGATGCTGTGAATACAGTGGTGGATGCAGCCATGCAAGCTGACGGTGCTGATTCGTCTGATGGTCCCCACCACTCACTGAGGTAACTACCCCTCTGCACTCCCTCCACTCCAAGTCACCATGGCGTCTCCCCAAAGGGAGCCTACAGTAACTGCCCAAGCTGCCATTCATTCCTGGAGGGGGCTATGGTCAAAAGAGCTGAGCCTAATATATCTGGCTTTTGAAGTAATTCAAATATCAATAATTATGGCTCAATCTCCCTGCCATGGTGGGTATCAATAAAACACCTGCAATTAAATGTCTCAAATCTGTTAGACTGTAAATAAGAAGCATTCTTTTGTTTTTACATGACACTAGTAACAGAGACATCTTCAGTGATTTCTTCCCTGTCTATTAAAACAGCTGCTTTGAAGAGAAGCTAACAACGTTTAAGATGCAATGTAAAACAATGTTAGCTGACACATAAACCAATAGCTCTGCCTTAAGTGTAGAGAAGCATTTTTATGAGGTCTGAAAACCATGGTTCAATTGAGCTATTTTTCTTTCCATTTCTGAAATCAAAGGTTCTTAATGATATAAAACAATTCCTATATCATGCAGTCCGATTGCAACCAGTCTTATTACTTTTTATATTCAATCAAAATGCCAAACACCATTCACAACACCATTACTCCTGAACCATGAAAACATATTTATATTCATTATTATTATTACTGTTAAAGATGTCCAAAATAGATCAACTCCATCTTCTCATGAGGACTCAGTAAAATAAAAAAATCAATTTCCCTCTGCACTCCACAAGTCAGATATGGATATACTCCCCGCTGGTAATGAGGTAATAGAAGCACCACCGCCACATTACTAATGCTCTCATTTGATGACTTAATTTTTTTTCTTGGTAATCACTGTAACAATAGTAACTCATCCCAAACTCCAGCATTTTAACACAGGCATATTAATTCCATTTCCATATTTAGTTTGCTTACCTCTCAAATTTAAATGAATGAAAATCAGCCAGATTACAGGTGGCATAAACCCCCCCAAGAAATGCCATATGGAGCTCCATATGCTCTGGCCCTGCACCAGCACGTGACAGCATCCTGGAATTCAACTGCAGAGACACTGACGTCCCCTTTGTCGACTCCCTATACTTGCTACTCTAGAACATTCCCATTTTAAACCTTGCACTAACATGTTACACACTTAACCACCAAGTGTAGTAAATCAAAATGCACAGCAGTTTCTTATCTCCTTCCAAAAAGTAAACAAGGCAATTTCAAAACAACTAAAATTACAAAAATATCATATGCTTGTATTTTAGACGAGAAAAATAACACAATGAAATGTTTCTTAGGAAGAAAACCCTGGAAATAATAATAAAAAAAAATTCAAATGCCAAATTTGAATGTATATTGCCAGTATACAATAGTATCCATCAACTGTATACAACAGAATAGTTTATAGCCGCAGTGCAACTGGAAAGTATGTGAAGTCCAGGCATTTAGCAATATCACGATGAATAGGTCGCATAAGTGATGAATTAGGACTCATGCTGTGTATCACATTATTTCTTATTAAATTATCAGGAACCACCATTCTTATATGGTAATATCAGTGTTCAACCAGAAAAGCCAAACCAGTGGTAGAAATATGCCTATTAAGAAATGTATTGCAAGCAATTGGCTTAGATGAGTGCGAGAACTAACTAGGTAAGTCCAAAATCCATAGGGCAGCCTGTCAGGAAAAGAACCTCTCACTCCCAAGCATTAGCTAAACATTCTAACCATAGATGGAATTTCTCCTTCGAGGAAACTGCTTTAACGACCTTTTGCTAATTAAAGCACGACCACTCAGATTACCTAGGAAATCTCCCATACTTGAAGTCAACTGATGATGGGTTTTATCTTATCTACCAAATAGCTTTGCAGCAGCACCTAAATAAACATTTTGCTGAATAACTGAGGACAGCAGCCTAGCAAAGATGATGCATCAAAATGACCCTCACAGGTGAGGATGTCGAAGGCAGCACCATGTCCTCATCTGTGGCGTTAGAGAATTGTGAATTGCACTCTTGCAACTGCATCTCAGTTAGGTTTCAGTGCTTACGCCTGTCATTTTTCGTTTTTGAAATTCATAAAAATGCACAATAAAAGAAAGTATAAAAAGCCCTATACTAATAATACTGTGGCTAGCAATAAAACACAGTAAGGCCATTACTCTTGAGCAAGAGCTGGATGTCATTAAATGCTAGATTTGGTCACAGATATAGATTTTATTAGTCTCAAACTCACAGCTATATTTTTTTAAACTTTATTATTTAAATTCCTATAGGAAGAATAACTTTGTTATTGTGAATAATGGCCATAAATATACAATAAAACAAGCCTAAACAGGGCCCAGTAGTTGATCACACAGAATATAGAACATTCTGCTATGAAAGGATTTGGGGTTACCGTCAAAGATTCTGATTTGGGGGCGTACCTGCTATATGCCTGACATTAGTACACAGGGGAGACACTGTCCCTGCCCTCAAAGAGCTTACAGTAAATATCAGATAGACTATGTAAGACCTCTCCCCTGCTAGTCTAGGGATATTTAACACCTAACCAAGGTGACAAGAATTTTTCACAGCAAAGAATATGGCTTTGGCATAAATGCAGAAATGTCTTACAACATGTAAGTTTTGATTCATAAAAAAACATCTAAAGCAAAAACAAAATTCATTGGTTTTATACCACTTATAGTTATGGAAAGTACCAGACACATAACAAAATTAAAAACGTTAGAAAAAAAATGACAAAGAGAAAAGGGAACCTCAACAAATAGTGTGCTGTACAATAAGTTCCTAAGTTTCAAAGGAAGCGGAAAAAATTACTAGAATGTTATATAATGAAAATCTAGTCTGAAAACAGTATTCTAGACTTCAACAAAATAGATGCCAAGGTTTCTTATTCTGTCAAAATACAAACACAGGCATACCTCATTTTATTGCAGGCAGCTTTATTCCTTTTCAACAAATTGAAGATTTGTGGCAACCCTGTGTCAGGCAAGTTTATCACACCATTTTTCCATTAGCAGGGAATTGTTTTATCTCTTATTTTGGTAACTCTCACCTTGTTTCAAATTTTCTCAATATTTATTATGATGATCTGTGATCTTTCATGGTACCATTACTTCTGTAATTGTTTGGGTGTGCCTCAAACCATGTCTGCATGGGATCTCAAATCTAATCAAAAATTCTGTGTATGAGCTGACTATTCTACCAACCTGCCATTCTCTGGTTTTTCTCCCTTTCTCTGAGCCTCCCCATTCCCTAAGACACAGCAATATTGAAACTAGGCCAGTTAGTAACCCTACAATGGCCTGTAAATGTTCAAGTAAGAGTCCCACTTACTTTACTTTAAATCCAGAGCTAGAAATAATTAAGCTTAGTGAGGAACCATGTTGACAGCCCAGGTAGGCCAAGAGCTAGGCCTTTTGTGCCAAATAGTTGTGAATGTCAAGGACAAGTTCTTACAGGAAATTAAAAGTGTTATTCTAGTGAACACAAAAATGATGCCAGAGCAAAATAACATTATTTCTCAAACACAGAGTTTTTATAAAGTTTTAGAGAGATAATCCAACCACTCCAACATTCCTAAGATAAAGGCTAATCCAGAGCAAAACCCTAACTCTCTTCACTTCTGTGAAGGCTCACGTGAAAAAGCTTCAGAAAAAAAGAACAACGCTAGCAGAGGGTTGGCCCCTAAAATTTAAGAAGCCATCTCTGGAACACCAAAGTGCCAAGGTGAAGCAGTAAGGACTCATGTAGGAGCTGCAGCAAACTATCCAGAAGATCTTGCTAACATCATCGACGATGGTGTCTACACTAAACAAAAGAATTTCAGTGTAGATCACACAACCTAGAACATGAAGAAGAACATGCCTTCTAGGGCTTTCATAAATAAAAGAAATCAATGCCTGCCTTCAAAGAGTCAAAGGAATTGATGTAGCTGGTGACTTAAAGTTGAAGCCAACGCTCATTTACCACCCCCAAATCCTATAACCTTTAATAATAAGGGTATATAGCATACCTCCTAGGTGTGAGACATAACTAAAACAGGGACTTTACCTAACAAATGTGAACACTGTAACCTAATTGTTTTTATCCTCATATTAATCTGAAATTAAAAAAAAAAAAAAGAAAGAAAAGGATAATGCCAAAAAAAATTTACCTGTGTTATATAAATGGAATGACAATGCCTAAATGACAAATATTAGATTTATAGCATGGTTTACTGAATTTTTTTTTTTTTTTTTGAGACAGAGCCTCAAACTGTCATCCTGGACAGAGTGCTGTGGCATCATAGCTCACAGTAACCTCCAGTTCCTAGACTCAAGCGAGTCTCCTGCCTCCGCCTCCCAAGTAGCTCCCAAGTAACCACAGGCCTCCCACCACAACGCCCGGCCATTTTTTGGTTGCAGCCGTCATTGTTGTTTGGTGGGCCCGGGCTGGATTCGAACCCGCCAGCTCAGGTGTACGTGGCTGGCGCCTTAGCCTGTTGAGCCA